>JANHGN010011869.1:0-42220 GCA_024605025.1 Megaceryle maxima
CATTTGTATTTATAAAAAATGATATTTTATCTTTATATATAAATAATACAAAAATTACAATGGTTTCCAATTATTGTAACCAAGAAAGGACTAATAAAAAATTTAATTCGGGTTATCTGTTCAAATAAATATTTGGCTCTAAAAAGGGGCAAAATAAGGCCTGCAAGAAAAATACTTTGCAGTATTTGATCACTTAGCAGAGCAGTGAGAGGATCAAAACCATAGTGGGAAAGTTGCTAGAAGGATGGTTGTTAAGTAAACTTCTTACAACTCTGCATAATATTGCCAGTAATATTCCCACTCCACCTCCACACGCACTCTTTTATCAAGGATGTTTTGAAGTACGCTGAGAGACAACCTGAAACACCTTCAAAGCTCCCAGGCAGTGACTAAAATGAAGCTTCTTAAAGGCCATGTATTTTCTATTGTACTTCAATTAAGGAAAGTAAACAGTAAAACTTTACTTAAGAGATTATATCAGCACAATGAAGCACAGTCACAGGATAATTGTCTCCTACATGCAGAGGGACAAGCTATCCAGACATCAGAAATAGATATTAATATGATTGCACATTCACAGTGATGCGTTCACAGTGGGGTAGAGGACAAACCTTTCTTCAGCTGATATTGCATTGTAAGGTTAATTGGTTAACCATTTTAAACTTAAAATCTCAATGGGAAACTGAAAGTTCTTGGTGGGGTGAACTGCAAAGTCAATGTTGTGCCATGTAATCATAATACAGGCTCACAATGATTCAATCCTGCATCTTGTTTTATCAAAGTATGATCCTGTGAAGAAATAAGCCCTATTTTTGTAATTTCTACTGTTTTTTCAAAATATCTTTTAATTAACTCTTAATCATTGGGAATAATTTGTCATATTTGACACATGGTGTATTTCTGGTGAAAGAATAAATTTGAAGGGTAAATTAAGCAAGCCTATACCGCAGTCTAGAGGAGACCAGAGTGACCTGACACCTATGTTATTCCACTGAACAGCACCATCACTGTTCTCCATGTTGGTGCTGAGTGCAGCCAGGCAACCTGTGCGACAGTTATGTCCTAAGCTCATTCTGTCTTATTACTGATAAACTAGATCAATCAAAAGTTGCTCAGTGTTAAGACAGTCACCTCTTTTAGCCCACCCACCATTACTGAGACACAGACAACACAGTATTCTTCTATCTACTAACCAGAGCCAGCAAAGAGTGAAAGTCATTCTGGGCACTTCTGACCACTTGAGGATCACTTTAGGAAAAGGAGCCATGTGGAAACACGTTGACTTTGGAAACACTGAGGAAAAAAAAGGACATATGCATTTGTTTGTTCTTTCTCTTAGATGTGTGTGCAACTACATATCCTTACACGTGCATGCAAAAATTAGGTATTTGAACCACTGAAATTATGCACAGAATTCTTCCCCAGGTATAGGTGTTCAGTTACTGAAAAATGCCAGTGCATCTATCAGTGCCATCTTTCATAAGCATCAAATTCCAAAAACATTACATTCCTTGGTATCATGTACTATTACTACACCTAAGGAAAATACCATGCTTTAATGTTTTTCATGTTCTACCTCAGCTTCATCCCTACACTAATGGATGTATATCTATGGAGAGGTGGTACTGCAGGAGAGAGTGCCAGAGTCTTCACCATCTAGCACTAGTCTTGTTTCTGTATCAGTACTTTTGGGGAATGAACAAGTCAAACATAAGGGGTGCCAAACAGAACAGAGCAGGTCAAATGAAGGTGAATTTAATTGCTTGTAAGTGATATTTCACTGTATGGCATACACGGTCCAAGCTGGATCAGTCTAGCTGTGGCAACAGTGAAAAGATGAATCATGTTAACTCTGTTCTTTGGTTTTGTTTTGTAAGCTCAACTTACAGGGCATTTATATCTAAGGAGCTAAGATACTAGTAAGATCAACTCAAACTGTAATAAGTAAAGAAAATAAGCAATTTATTGGCTATTTCATACCTAATTTATGTTCCACTAATAATCAGTTCATCTTCTCAAAGCTTGCTCACCTTAAGGTGTGAGTGATGATCTTCAGCTCCCAAATGTGTTTATACACTTAAATGAAAAAAATCTACTTGCAGAGATGATCTACCTTTAAGTAGTTCTGCAGAAAGGATGGTGCTGTAGTCAAGTTCACATTAAATCAGGAACTGAATTGCATTTCTCCCCTATCTGGAAGAAATAAGTATGAGCTGCTAATCTACAGTAATGCTTTTATGTGTTTCTATATATTATTTTATACATAGAAATTGTAGCATCATGTGTCTGTTTCTGCTTGGTTGGGACTGAAGCTGCATAGGGCTGTTGAAAGCCTAGCACAAAGTAATGGGGGAGTGGTGCAGGGACCTCATATTTGTCATGCCCTGTGCAAGCAAGGAATGAAGTAGTAGTTTCTAAGTGCTTGCAGCCTGCTCTAAGAGCTATTCTTACAGATATTTCTGAAAAAGATGGGAAGGAAGGTGTGAGCTAGAGAGATAAGGAGTGGAAAAGGAAAAAAGCAAACAAAACAAACCAACCAAACAAAAATAACCAAACTAAAACACACACACACAAAACAAAACCAAGCAAAAAAAAAAAAAAAAAGTGTGTCCTCCTTTGTAGCATTTTTAATTTAGGGACAATTTTTCTCCATGGTCCTTTCATGAGGTTCACCCTTCTTTCCACTTTTTCTTCTTCTAAATGACCAGGTGACAGTGTTTATCTCTATTGTGGCACAGGTAAATCCAGACATTTCTTGGTTGTGAGTTAAAGTAATGGCAAAGGAGCTAGTACACACTTGTGTCTCGATAGCAAGACTCTGGGCTTCCTTCGGGTATAAAGAGCTTTTTGATGAGAGTATCAAAACCAGCCCTTACTTTGCTGCTAGCACATGAGCTGGACTCTCTCCAGGCCTCCTACATTTTCTGCTGTGCTCTCTCACCTCAGCCCTTGATTTTCTGATCAGTCCTTCATGCTTCCCCAAACTCATTTCACTCTGTTCATCTCTGCAGAGTCCCAGTTCCTCCTCAGCTTATTCCTTGCCAAGGACAGAGGCACTTAGCATTCACAGCAATAGTTGTTAAGATATAGCTGGTAAATGTATTACATGTGCAAGACATTATATCATGAATCCATTTAGTTTGTTAGTTTTGAAGGTTTTGCTATTTAATTAGAATGATTTAAATCATGGTGTTAAAAACGAATAATAACAAAAAAAAATCTCCTTTCTGTTACAGAGAAACTGGTAAATATTTAGCAAAATAATTAAAAAATCTGTGATCCTTTCATGTATGATAGTGCTTAATTTGGAAACTATACACAGTAACTGAAGTGCAAAAAAGAACTGCAAATTTCAAACACAATGTCAGCTCCAGAGTTTTCGGTGACTTCTCTTCAATGACTTTACTTTTTTGACTTCTTTTGTATTTTCTGTGTGATGCTGTCTCTTACAGAAAAAAATAAAAAGGGGGGGGAGGGGTCATTGTCACTTATTGGAGGACCCACCTGTATTTGTCACAACAGTTATGACTTTTTTTTGAGATGCAATAAATGACATGTAGGTTTGATGTCAGGTTGTTTTTAATATAATTTGCTGTGCTAGCCAGCCTCCTGTCAATCCTATTTTTAATGTGATAGCTTATTCATGTGCATTACTTATGATCACTGAAAAATAGAAGGTATTACATCTTCTAAAAGCATAAGCAAACCTTGTAATTTACTGCCCAGCTCCAATATGAGACATCTGTTAGTATGTACAGCATGTCAATGAAGTGAGTTGATGAAATAGTGCTCAGATATAACTGTCAATTACTCATAAGCATGACTGGGAGATCCCAGGTGCTACTTGTGATTCCCAAGCTCAGAGAACATGAACTTTCATCAAGGTGAAGAACCAGGAAATACAAGGACCAGAAAATGTTCAGGTTTGCAAGTCTAAAAGGCTAACTTACATCTAGCTAACATTTTGTGTTTGGTATTTACGAGGCTACAAGTTTCTGCTACCTGGATACTTCACTACCAGAGTTTTAAATCTGTATACCAAAATATGTGCTAGGAACTGCATTTTAACTGTTTTAAAATGACAACTAACTTTGCCTTTAAGTTTTGGACATCCAAGCAAGAACAGTACTGACTTCAACACAAAATAAGGCAGCCATAGCAACTTTCATTCAGTAACAGAAAGGTTACAAATGCTGGAGTCAACAGTTTATATTGCAAGATAGCAATCAGAGTGCATCTACAGCATTTTATGTCAGATAAATGTTGCTTAAAATTAAAAAAAATATAATCACAGGAGTGGGCCATGTAATCTAGGTCTCTCCTCAGGATAAACTCAGAGACATTAAGTTTCAGATCTGGGGTTTGGTTTTTTTTTTTTTTCTTCTTTCTGTGCCTTTGTGTTTTCCTTCAGTTATTTAGGCCACCCTCCTGAGAAACTGGAGATGTGGGTCTGAATTCCTTCAAGCTGGGAGAGAAGCCAAGTACTTATTTCTCCCACTTTATGGGTGAATACTTAGATTATTATTGCAAAGCAAAGACTAGTGAAGTATTTTCTTGCACAGGCATGTGTCTTTGAAAGAGCAGGTCCTGCTAATTAAAACATCTGACTCTAAAAATGACAGGGCTCTGGGATTCTTAAGACACTTTACACATCCACCTCATAGATTATTTTCCAGTGCTAACAGCAGTATCTTTATTATTTCTCACTGCATACACTATAATATATTGTCTTCCAGATATCACTTTTGACATGCAGACATTAAAGGCCGTGTCCATTTGTCTATGTCTTTCGGATATATTATGATTAAATATTTTTAGACATCACATTGAATATTTTGAATAGAAAATATTACCAGATAGATAAACAGAAGACAAGTGGTTACAGAACTAACTCTGAGAACTCTCTGCAAGTAAATGCATTTTATTACTTCATTTAAATATGGTCATACTAGTTAGAGAAGCTTGATTGCTAAAATGTTTTTGTATAAGTGTATGTGGTTCTAAAAAAAAAGGAAAAAAAAAAACTATTACAGTATCAAAAAAAAGTTCACGTCTTGCCATTGTTATTATCATTTGTAGCAGCACTGGGCACCAATTCAGCCTTAAAACTTATGTGATGAGTAAATCAGGTTGAAAGTTAGGGAAAAATGTCTTCAGTCTTTTTCTTCCTGTTTAGAGTATTGTGACCAGAGTTACAATATTTAGTAGTGCTAGTCTATTCCTGACTACTGAAGGTTTTTAAGACAAATATTACATTGGCATATTTTGAGGCAACCTGTTTATTCTTACTTTTGGAATAGAACTAGTAGAATTAATTTTACAGTGAAAGTATGTCATCAAGTCATGATCACCAGTCCTCTTGTGGGCTTTAATTTTTCCATTATATTTTCTTCTTGGGAAACCAGAGAATGTCTCCATAAAATTTAATATACTTGATTCACAATGAAACAGGATTTATAGAATTCCAGCTTTATACCAATGTTCTTCTTTTTCCTGCACTTTTATGCTGTGACCCTTTCCACTGCAATACATTGGGATATAAATTTCTGAACAATATTACTAAGCCAATTTTCAAATGATGATGTTCTCCCTATCTTATCATCTGGAAGCAAGCAATTTTTCCTTGTAATTAATATTCCGTGTTTGTGGAAAAAAACCAACCAAACAAACAAAAACCCAAAAACTTCCAGTTTAAATTAAAATGGTAGTTAAAAGTAATTCATTCTAACTCTCCCTCTACTGTGTTCTTTGTTTTCATTTGTCATCAATTTAAAAATGCTGTGTAGCATTTTTTTTAAAGTAGACGGTTTTTTTGGAAGGAGTGGTTGGGAAAATTGCTGTCTTATTTTTTTAGAGAAGCCTAATTATTTTTTTTTTTATTTTATCCTTTGTTATTAAATCCTATATTCTGCAATGCTAAATAATTTGCAAGTAACCAAATGTTTTTTACTCTTAATAACACTTATTGCCTGTTATACTTTCATCCACTGTCTGAATTAGTATGTTAATAAGACATTTTCCCTTTCCCCGGGTTTTTTGGGGGGTTTTTTTGGGGTTTTTTTGGAGTAACATGGGATCTGTGAAGCCTAAACAAAAACTAATGGACTCAGGAAAAAAAGGACAGTTTACCTCCTTTAGAATAAGGGGCAAGCATCTCAGGATGAATACAGGAATCTCCTTAGGTCACGCAGAGAAAAAGTTAGAAAAACAAAGGTAAAAAAAGGCAAAAGCCCAGCTGGAGCTCAATCTAGCCACTGTTTTAAGGGACAAAAACAACAAGGAATAGTTTTTACAAATATATTAACAATAAAAAGAGAGCTAAGGAGGATTTCCATCCTTTATTGGATGCAGGTGGGAACATTGGAACCAAGGATGAACAAAAGGCTGAAATACTTAATGCTGCCTTAGCCTCTGTCTTTATTAGTTACACCAGCTACCTGCAGGGTCTTCAGCTTCCTGATCTGGAAGATAAGGACGGAGAGCAGAACAACCACCCCATAATCCAGGAAGAAGCAGTTAATGACCACCTGGATATTCACAAGTCTATGGGGCAGTATGGGATCCACCTCAGAGTATTAAGGGAGCTGGCAGAAGAGCTCACCAAGCCTCTCTATCATTTATCAATAGTCTTGGCTAACCTGGAAAGGTCCCAGATGACTGGAGGCTTGCCAATATGACTCCCACTTACAAAAAGGGCTGGAAGGAGGATCTGGGGAGCTACAGGCCTGTCAGCCTGACCTCAGTACCTGGAGAAATTATGGAGAGGTTCATCTTGAGTGAACTCCCATGGCAAGTGCAGGACAGCCAGGGGATCAGGCCCAGACAGCATGGGTTCAGCAAAGGCAGGTCCTGCTTGACCAACCTGATCTCATTCTACAACCAGGTGACCTGCCTAGTGGATAAGGGAAAAGCTGTGGACATTGTCTACCTGGACTTTAGTAAGGTCTTTGACACCATCTTCCACAGCATTCTCCTAGACAAGCTGGTGGGTCTTGGCATAGACAGGTGTACTCTTCACTGGATTAAAAACTGGCTGACCAGCCAGGCCTAGAGAGTTGTAGTAAACGGGGTTAAATCCAGTTGGCAGCCCCAGAGCACAGTTTTGTCGCCAGTCTTGTTCCATATCTTTATCAATAACCTAGATGAGGGGACTGAGTGCTTCCTCAGCAAGTTTGCAGAAAACACCAAATTGGGTAGGAGTGTTGATCTGCCTGAGGGTAGGAAGGCTCTGCAGAGGGATCTGGACAGGCTGGATTGATGGCCTGATGCCAGTTGTATGAGGGTTAACATGGCCAAATGCCAGGTCCTGCATTTTGGTCGCAGCAACCCCAGGCAATGATGCAGGCTTGGGGAGGAGTGGCTGGAGAGCTGCCTGGTAGAAAAGGACCTGGGGGTGCTGGTCAACACCGAGCTGAACATGAGCCAGCAGTGTGCCCAGGTGGCCAAGAAGGCCGACAAATCCTGGCCTGTATCAGAATAATGTGGCCAGCAGGAGAAGGGAAGTGATCGTGTCCTTATATTAAGCACTGGTGAGGTCACACCTCAAGTACTGTATTCAGTTCTTGGGTTCCCACCACAAGAAAGACATTTAGTTGCTGGAGCGAGTTCCAGGGAGGGCAACCAAGCTAGTGAAGGGTCTGGAGAACAAGTCCTCTGAGGAGAGTCTGAGGGAATTTGGACTGTTTAGTTTGGAGAACAGGAGGCTGAGGGGTGACCTTACTGTTGTCTACAACTACCTGAAAAGAGGTTGTAGTGAGGTGGATGCCAGCCTCTTCTCCCAAGTAAATGATGACAGGACTAGAGGAAATAGCCTCAAGTTGCAGCAGGGAAAGTTTAGATTAGATATTAGGAAGAATTTCTTTGCTGAAAGAGTAGTCAGGAGCTGGAACAGGCTGCCCAGGGAGGTGGTGGAGTCACCATCCCTGGAAATATTTTTAAAAAGTGTAGACAAGGCACTTCGGGACAAGCTGTAGCAGGATAGTGAGTTGGGGTTTTTGTTTAGGGTTTGTTTCTTTGTTTATTGTTTATCTGTTGGGGGTTTCTTGACAGAAGGACACAGTGATCTTAAAGGTCTTTTCCAACTGTGAACAATTCTGTGATTCTGTAATTCATTTTTTACACTGCCAGGTTTAACTCTGATGCATTTAACTATCCACCCATGTTGTCATGAGATGTATGTTGAGTTCAGTTCAGGACATTCCTTTGTCCTCAAACTCTAGGACTGTGGTACAATAGACATATTCTGTATACATATATTTGATTTTTTTCTGTTATATTTTGCTATGTGAGACATGGAATATTTACCAAATATTTATTTTTCAATTTCTCTAATTCCATCTGCATAAAAATCACACCAATTTGATTGGGTCTTTTCATTACTTCATTTGATGAGACAGTTTTAGAGATTTTATTTTTAAGAGCATGAATGCAACAGAAGTTACAATATGAAGTACTGGTAGCTTGAGATATGTGGATCAATGCAAACTATATCACTTTGCTGTATTTCACACAATATTTCTTTATTAAACAAGTAAATGCTTGTATTTTTGCCATTTTACAATAGTGTGACATTTAAGAAAAAGAACATTAGATGGATTTTACATTTCACATTACAAGTGGCTCTAAATGCCACTTCTGGAAAAAACTGTTCATTATTAAAGTTGTGCGTTATTTAGGTCATATCATATAATATTGACACTAGGCTGCAAGTGTGAAATATTAACTTGGCTATAAAGATTCCAGCAGGAACACAGGAAGAAAAGGCTTGTAAAACGGCCATCACTGTAACTGGTCCTGATCACATCTTAAGCTTTTTCATGACTAATAATCTCTTTTTCAAATTGTACAAGTGTACTGAAAATGGTATATTCAGTAAATGTTGTATGCATGTGTGCTACAGTGACAGAAGGTGCTGCCAGCAGTTGCTAGTGTTGCAGGGATGTAATAAGTGCTTGCGTTTAAGAACAGCAGAATCTGAGCTGAGAAAGAGTGCTCTGTCTCTCTCTCCAAAATGCCCACAAATACATCCATGTGTGCAGCACCACAAACTAGGGCTTGGAGCAGAAAAGACCCCATGCTATGTAGTCCTTATGAAAGACAGGTTTTGATTGATGTTTCTGCCTTGCAACTTCTAAATTGTGAAGCCAATGTATGCTGACATCAATTTCTCAACTACACGGTAAAACATTAGACCTCAGTGCTATACAACATGATCTGAGTGTTCTTCAGTTTCACCCAGTACAATAATAAATGCAGGTAATTTAGAAATCAGGGGGAAATAATATTTTAACAAAGGTATACTGACATTTGTTACAAAGTATCTCAGAGGTCTCATCGATTATGCAAACACTTCTATACTTCTATTGTTCCACAGTCACACATGTGGCATCCTGACAGTATATATCATGAAATGATTATGGAAGGGAAATACTGCTTTAGCATATTCTCTTAGGAAGAGACACATAATATTTTTATAGTCTGTGGAGAGCAATGGTTTCACATTTATAATGTTCTTATTTCAAAATAATTGGAATAGTACTCAATGCAGCTTCTTTGAAAGGTTAAGGTACCTTACACAGGCATGAACTTCTGATTCTTGGGGAATCAGAGTCTTTCCAGACACAAAGATTGTATCATTATTTCATCCTCCTTGCCTGCCTTTATCTGAAGTCACCAACTCCATACCTTGCTGCAGTGAAAATAATTGGTATGAAAACAAATTTTATGTGAATAAATGTCAAATTCCTAGCTCTGTTTGCATAAAGTTACTAATGACAATATGCTAGGTAAAACAATGCAGTCATGCAGGTAGAGTTCCTAGGCTGAATCAGTGAATTATTAGCATTATTAAAATGTGAATAAAATATTAGCACTTTGCTGAGTTACAGCTACTATGGCCACCAAACAGGTAGTGCAGGTCTTGATTGTGAATATAAAAATTTCTAAGAAAACAGTAATTGAGAAGATGTATGTAACAGTATATGGCTTACGGTACTAGGTGGTGTTATTTTGTGGCTTTCTGTTCTAAAACTGTTTTCCAGTGCTTTAATCCCTAGTGATAAATAAGAGTAAAAAGATTGGCTTTGTATTTACAACTGAAAATGTACACTTATGTCATTATATAGTGACTAGAAGTGTGTGCTGACTATGTAAATATGGACCACTGAGATTATAGTTTACTATTAGTAAACTTACATATATTTTACATTATGTTTGTAGTGATAAAGTGAAATATTTATCAGATTTTTTTTTGTAATATCAACACAGATAAAATTATACTGATGGCCTATTTAATATTTTATTCAGATTCCTGCACAGATTAAAACACTGCTGAAGTTCAGAGTGCCAGCATGCTATGGCTTCATTATACATGCTGAAAACAAATAAGGATGTAGGCTTATCATCAAGAACCATGTTCACTTAAGCTGAATAGGCAAACCAACTCTCAGATGTAAGCACAGCAAAAAAAAGAAATAAAATTTTCAAATTAGGTAACCATTAAAATGTATATCAATGCAAATGAAGTATATGGAAATTTAAATTTGCTCTTAAAATGCCCCATATTTTGTTGTAGTATTTAATTTCAGTCGACAGCATTGCAAGTATCTGGGTGTACAGTAATGGGTTCTTACGCTGTGTAAGTTAGAACAATAAAACATTTCTGAATTACACTTAGGAAACAGGAAAGTGCCTGCTTCTTGCGTGCTGTAACACACACAGATACTAGAGTGTCATATAAAAATGTCCTTTCTAGCAACAGTTTTAGATGCACTACTAAAATGGTCTTAACCAGGAATTAAATATATATGTCCATTACATGCACTAGCTTTGTAATGGGTGGTAAACCTGTACTGGTAACCAGACATAAGAAACAGCTGTTCTCAGCTACTGGGATTCTGCCAAAAATAAAATTATTATTCTCTTTGCCTAACTGTAAAAAGTACTGTGTATTTTGTCAAGTCAAATGTATGCAAGGCTAGAATCATCCAGGAAACCAAAAGTGTATTATAGACAGCTTCACAACAATCTCTTTAAGGAACACTAAATCCAATTATGCAGAACATCACAGAATTGTTTGTTATTCCTAAAGCACTTAGTTCTCATGAAAGTAAAGTATTTGTTCCTCTTCTAATGTATCAAGTATTACTATCATGTGTAAGATTCTGCAATAGTAAGTTATGACTGCAAAGCTGTTAGCCTGATTAATTCAGATGCGACAGAAAAAAAATACACCTTTCAAAAAAATATGCAGCATTCTATTCTGTCCTTTAGATATTGAATTAAAAACAGATCTTGAAGTGGAAGAATTGTAGCTTGAGAATATTAATGATTGTTTGGGAGGAAATGTGTATGAAGGTCAATTTTTAGTTAATGCTGAAGGGTAGTTTATTTTCCAAAATTATAACTGTAATATAGATTATATGAGTATGTACATTGTATGTATACTTAGAAAAAGTATAATCGTATTTGAATTAGTCAGATAATACCAATTCCCATGGGTAAGAAACCTTATCATTGTCATTGAGTAGGAATTTTAAAACTATTTGATGGATCACACACTAACACACAGGTTACTGAATGAAAACATACAAAGAAATTACCAAGTAATTGGTAGTGTAAAATGAAATTGTAATATCTATGACTAATTTCTTGATTTCCGTTTCCTACCCCCTTCTAGATAATGAAGAATATTGGATCAGTCATTAAAATTACAGTTACAGCAGTTTATGTTCTCACCAGTAGAAAGAGCAATTAAACATCACAGTTAAGATTTTTCTATGAACCTAAAAATAGGCTTAAAAGTAGAACATGTTCCCTTAGTTTAAGGTCATTAACATCAAAACATTAAATGATATTCTGTTTTCAATACTTTTTGCATTCCTATAAATTATGTAACAGATTGTACCTTTACGGTATTTGGGGCTATAGCAGTACACAGAAGCTGAGAAGCTACCTGCATTTTACAGTTGCAGCTTGTGCTATCAGAAGGAGCAGCTTAATGCATGTCATTCTTAGCTGTCCCAGCTCACGTACCATGCAGTCTACAAGCATTGAACAAAATGGAAGTCCCTGTCCCAAGAAGAAGTATTTGATCTTATATAAATTATGTGTATATTTGAGTATTTGTATTTGAAAAATGCACACAGTTCTCGGATCTTGGGTCATGAGACAGACTTCAATAGCAGTGCAGTGTGCTATTTTTCCATGACATCTAACACTGAAATTAAAATTCTGTTTCTTGCACACTTCAAGGGTTTTCATGGTTCATACCTTAAAAATGAAATTTCATCTTTCCTTTTTAAAGAATGCAAAACTGTGTGAGTGTAAGTAATAGGAAAGCAATGCATTCAGCTAAACTACAGATGGTTGAAGACAACAGCAGGACCTACAGAGATGCTGTGGTGGACTTTCATAACTCCTTGGCCACCAGAAATCCAAAACAGGATTATCACATTCTTACTTCTTCCAAGCATATTCTTGCCTTTCCCCAGCCTCTCAGCATTATCTAAAAACCTATTGTCCCACTTCCCAGGTTGTACTCTGTTCCTCTTTGCTTTTCCTTATCCTTTTCATAGCACCTAGAATCCCCTCTGTGGGGTCCCTAGACTCCTTCCAGCCCTTCTTCACAATTCTTGTGCATATGACTCTACCAAAATAGTAAGACTTCTCTATACAGCCCTTTTTATAACCATGTTTCATCTGTATCCTCCAACTCTTGTTGTCTAAACTCCAGTACATTGGTGAGAGAGGGGTGTTACATTTCATTCTGCAGACTGACTTCTGTGAATCTGGTTAACAATTCTGGTACAATGTGTGTGAAATATGTATATTGCTCAGTTTTATTTGTATAGGTTGTGATTTGTTGACCTTGATACAAAGTACCTACAGCTTGGGAATGGCATTTTTGAAATATCTATTTTGAATAAGAGAGGGAAAGAAAATACTTGAAGCCAAATGATCAGTTAATTACTTGGTAGCAGTTATTTTCCTTTGTGAACAGCAGGGGTCACTAAAAAGAAGGGTTACACTGGGTGAAGCAAGCAGGCTTTTGTTTTCTTCTCATTAGATCACTTTTCATAGATTTTCTTTTATAATGACTATATTAAAAAAAGAAAAATTTTGGTCCTACTGGTTTAGACAGTTACCAAAGTCTTAAAAAAATATATCTTCTGATTATGGCCTGAACTATAAGTTATCTCTGTCTCTAATAAAACCTCTAATAATAATAATAATAAAAAAAATTTACAATCATTTTGCCAACAATATATTGTAAGCTGATGTTGACTTTTAACACTGTGATAGCCAAGAGTGAGTAATGTCATTCCTCTCTGTTTCTTGTGATCACACCGTCATTTTCTCCATTATATGCTGTTAGTGAAAGTCAAAAAGGCACAATTAACACTGTGGAGAAAAAAAAAAAAAATAAAATTTTTCTCCCTTTAGAATAAGTCAACAAGAGAATAGACAAAGTATTTATATGGTCTCTAAGTGTAGCTTCATGCAGCATAAAATGTAAGGAAGCGAAGGATGGAAAGTACTGACCACACAAGGAAAGAAACTAAAGAAAACCCATGAAGCACATTAGCAGGAGGAACCCTATAAAAAACACACCAGAAAGCTTGCTTGCTTGCTCTGCTTCATCTCTGCTCTCTAAGTTTAGTAGTCAAGGAAGCGGGTTTTTGTATTTATTTTAGCAACTGAATGAGCTTAATTCCTCTCAGATTAGGGCAGAAATTTGAGATCAAGTCAATCCTTCCTGCCTTCACAGGCAACTGAGCAAATAGACCTGTATCAGCATGGCCGGGTGTAAAATTGTAATACTAGAGATTAACATTGTCATCCCTGTTTGCTTTGAACTTGACCTTCATTTTTTTCCTTCTAGGTATGCTTGTATGCATGAATTTATGTGTGCAGTTATTTATTTATTTGTTTGTTTCTGGTTAACAGCTTCTGTCCAAGGCCCCTGGGAGAGGGCAATCTCACCAAACAAAGTGCCGTATTATATCAAGTGAGTATTAATAGTAATTACTTTTAGCTATTTACTTTTGTCATTTAGGAAGAAGGTTAGTAATCTTCTTAGATTATCATGAACTGCTCCTATGATGTCTAAATAGGAAAAACAAAAAGGAGTGAAGTGTGCAATAAATTTCACAGGAGCATGCTAGTTATTTAAAAATGCAGTAGGATGCAATGAATTGTAAGTTGTTTGATTTTATGCTACTGTAAACCACCAACAAAGTAAGTAAAACTTTGGGATAACAGTATTATAGTTTAATTTGTACCACTGTCCACTCAGGAGTATTTATGGCAGGTTTTGCAAAAACAAACATTCCAAAACGCTGTTGTGAATGTAATATACTGGGTGTTTTAATCTAGCAATACACATACTTTATACTATGAATTCCTTTAGGGACAGTACTTGGTAAAGACTGTAGCTGAGGAATGACAAATGATAAATTAGTCCCTATGGAATATTCCTTTAATGTTTAGTTCCCAAATTAAGCTAGTTTTCTTCAAGAGATGTGTATGCATAAGAAATTAGAAGAAACTTTTAGAAATCCACCATTTGGAAACACCTGCTTCTACTGCCCTAAGCAGACCAATTACACAGCAGACAAGAAAGAAGCTTTAATACATTTTTTCCTTGTCTTTATAGTTCTTTATTATCTGTAATATGTGCTTTGAACTACTTATACATAACTTCTAAAGGAAACAGATGATTTACCTGTGATAAAGATTATAGTGCAAGTAACTGAAACACGGGTGTTTTTTACTACACATTCACATAAGTCGTCCTTATATTCCCAAAACACTTTGCAAACTCAACTAGTGTCACTGAAGCCATCTAGCTGCAGATGGCTCTTGCAGTGGCACTTCAGTTGCAACTTTTCCAGCAAGGTGAATGGCTATAGCAACTTCAGAACAAGCACCTGAGTTACACGTGAAGAAAACTAAGTCTGTAGTGCAGTTCAGAGGTACAGTCATAGCTGGCTAAGTTGCTTCACTGTTGCATTAGATTTGTAATTTTTCCAGTGTTTGTGTTTGACTGTGAATAATGAAACAGTCACAAGGAAACTGGAAAGCTCTATAAGGGAGGAGCATCAATCTACCAGAGATGAATGCTAGAAAGCAAGTCGATGCTCTGGCATGTGAGAGTCAGTTTATGGCACTACTGCGAAGGAAAAGATCTTCCTTTTCTCTTTCCCATGGCATTTGTTGCCATTATGGAGAAAGATGCCTTGGCAATTCTTAACGTAGGCACAAGATGCATTTTATGCTGTGCTTCCCACCTCTCTCTGTGCTACTTGTGTCCAGAAGGTAACTGTTGACTCTTTGTGCTAAAATGGTCAGTGATGCTCTTGTTTATTCCATGTTAGTTCTTAGTCTGCTGTTCTAGGTCATTTACAAATTCCAGGGAATACATTTGGTTTATTTTGTTCACATTAGAAAATGTTTTAATAGCCATAAAGAGTTATAGCATTACTAGCTTAATTAAAGTTTAAATTTGCTGACATCTGTTATAGAAAAACTTGCTGTCCTTGAAATGTAAAAGAAACTGGTCAAGTTTTAATGAGTCTTAGTGAGCTGTCACATCTATTCCCATCTCCAGCTACCCTCAGTTATTTTTCTTTTCCTTCATTCTCATTACTCATATTTCACATTTAAACACACAACTAAATTATTTTTTGTACCATTTGGCTTTTAAACTCAGTATATTCTTTCTTTAATCTTTGACCTATTAATTTTCTATCAGTTGTTAATTCTCTAAAAGAGCTTCCTTGAAGATTAAGCAGCTACAGATAGTGTTCTTTTCAGGTTTACATAATTTTCTTTCTGTCATCGATGTAGTATATTGGTGCTAGCCCCCTTTGTTAATCAGATTTGCTCTGTGTTTTATTGTTTTTTATTTTATCTGGTTTTCCCTACACAATTTACTTTATCTCATCATTTTCACAGTTGCAATGACATCGCATTTGATAAATCCATATATCAGGCAGTACTTAGTGCTAAATCTTCAGCAGTGATGTTTATTTACTGCTAGGTATCTTCAAGCCTTGTGATTTTCCTGGTTAAAATTTCATTTCTATACAATTGATTAAACTGTAGCATCTAGTTGCTGCTAAAGCTACCACTTCAATAATTCCTTCTCAAGATTATTCACACCAATACTGTATTTATTTTCTTCAAATTGTGTTGGTTTAGGCATAATTGCCATGGAAAATACAATTATTGACAGCATACAACCTTTCTCAGCTATTCCCAGTCTCTGACATTTTGTAATTTCTTGACCTGCTGTCAGCCTTGTGAAAAATGTGATCTAATGGTGTTGCACCAGCGGCTGCATCCTGGTGGATTTTCTTCCACCATTTTATGTGCTTCCCTCCTTATGGAGATGACAAGCTAGGCCAACAATTCAGCTCCATCTCTTCTCCACTGAACTGAGAGACCAAATTTTTGTGTTCCAGGACAGCAGAAGTATCTTGGCTTCCCAAGCAGCAGTAGACATTGCTGACTGGCTACTACACATTTGCCCAGCAGACAAGGTGCTTCTGAGTTAAAAAGCTCTCCATTTTGCCTCTGAATTAAAACATGTTAAATTGCTCAAAAACATATTATCCAACACTTTTCTTTTTGATGATTTTTCTCCCTTGATGTATTCCTTGTGTCTAGTACAGGATTTAAAGGTTTTATTGGATTTAAAGGTTTTATTAGATTTAAAAAAGGAGAGAAATATATTTTAAAAAAATAGTTTTACATTTAATCACTTCTGTTGCTTGAAGACCTTAATCCTACTCTTACAGGAGTGCATCCCAGAAAATGGAAGACAGATGCAAGCACAGTCATGTCTGTATGCTTTAAAAATATTTTAGGTACTCATCAAAATTTCTAAATTTAAGTTTTTAGGAGACAAAACAGGCAATTACTGTACCTCATAAATCCAAAAACCAAATGGAAAAAAAATGTACAACACAAAGACTACTGAATATATGTCAAAAGATAAAGTCTCAAATTCTAAGAAAGACAGAAAATTAAGGTAGGGAGGCTGCAGATTTTAGCATTGTAATTCAGGTTAGATCACATCTTATCAGAGCTCACCACATGATGAAAGGATTCTCACATATGCATGCATACACATGCACATTCTTATCTTCCAGTCATTCAGGTAGAGGATCTGCTCCAAAGCAATGATAGCAAAATCAGATGTCTACTTTGGATTTCACAACACCAGAAGTAGTATTTGGTCATGCTGAACAACCAAATTCCTCTTCAGTGTCTTTTCTCCCAAGGCACAAGGGGACATCAAACAGCTGTACTCTGAAGCACGTTTGCATGTCTCTTGTGTTTGACTTATCTTGTCCTCAGCAAATGTGTCAATTACACTGTGCTAGGAGACCTCTGTTGCCTTAGAGTGAGGAGGAGGAATTGGATTGAAGTCTGCAGCATACTTCCTTTCTAAAAAAACACTCAGTAGTCCTGCCATCATGATGTGTTGAAATTTAGTAGGTGTGACTTCTATATTTGTACTAATCTTTGACATTATTCTTCCTCTGTAATACTGAATTGCCAGTTAATAGTATCTGCATTCTTATCCTCTTGCTGTGCCCATTCTTTTGAAGGATTTAAAATGCTTCTGCAAAAATACAGTAGTCTTTCATCTTAGTACTTCCCACAAAGGAAGTCTTCCAAGTTATTTCCCAGCCAAGCTTATTTCCTTATAGAGATTATAGCAGTTCACTGAACTTTGTCCTGTTGAGGAGAAAGCTGGATTCTCAGGAGCATGTACTTGACTCCTTGAGAAGATCCATATGGTCCTATCTAGATAAATTAGCTATGCAGTGAGCTAACTCCAAGGACTATGCATCTCCACTTGCTTATTCTCTTCCACATTGTAGTTTCCTATGAGAATATTTGACTTGCATTAAATGTATCAGCTTGATGCATATTTTTATTAGTTTTAGATTCTGTAGTCTTTCCATACTTCACACTGGAGATCTAGTGGGCCGGTTTCTATAAACATACTTCTTTGTTGTCTTCATTTTTAATCTCCCTTTTAATTGTTGTTAAACCATGCAGAATTTCAACACAGAAAAAAAACCTAAGAGCCATGAGTCTTCATTGTAAAAGCAAACAGATTAAAGCCATGATTCTTTTGCTTTTGTTCAACTTAGAGACAGGATAAATGCATCTATCTGAATTGAATTCTACTAAGATAAAATAAAGCAAAAAGTTGCTGTCCTGGTAAAATCACTTGGGTTAATTGTTTCTTCTGCAGAATGTAGATAAGTACAAGACACAAAAGCAAGTAGGAAATATCTGTCAGATGGAGCAGAGTGACATAGAGAACCAAAAATAAATAATGTATGATTATGTATATGTACTGAGTGAAGCTGTGAGCAAGTCACAAACACCATGTGTACAGCTGACAGTTAACATACCTACCAAGTACTAAAAATGTATTATTTTGGCTTCTTAAAAGCACAACTATTACAACCTTTTCCTGTCTTTCAGTTCTGAAGTCTCCATAGGAAAATTGAAATTATTGTGAAGGAAATAAAAAGTATAATACTTTTCAGTCTGCCTTTATGTGATGTAAATTATCATGCTGTCTAGCACAAAATTCTAAATGAAATATCTGATATTTCTTAGAGGCTTGTCCAAGTGCAGCATTTTTCTTTATCATTTGTAGGGCTGTGGAGCCTTGGGTCCAAAACATGTCACAAAAATTTAAACTCAGAGTGCAAATAAATTGAGAAATCTCGAGCCTTTAACTACCTTTAAAATGAAAGCAGAGGCTATAAACAGATGTGTTCCCGCTGACTGAGCAAGAGCACTTGGGGAAGATACTATGGGTCTGCGCTGCGTTACCATCTGTCAGCAGGGAGTTACTGCCCTCACATGCAAAGTAACTGAAGGGGATTTAATTTATTTTGAAATGAATTATAAGTACTCAGCAGCAATGTCATCATATCCTAGCCAGTGAAAGGGGCTGGAGGCAGGGCTGTAGCCTCTCATTAGGGGCAGTAACTGACAGAAACTATGTGCTTTCCCACCATAGCAGTGTGTAACACAGTACCTGCTCTGGAGGGCAGAGAGCAGCTTCCTTAGGCACTTACACAAAACTTATAGAACCTGGTCCTCTCGATATGACAGTGCTCATATGTTAAATGGATAGTAAATTTCTTAAGCTTTGTTGTCCAATTCATTCAGTATATATTTTCACAGTATACAGTATCAGTATTTTCACAGCATACAGTGTGAAGTATTGCAGAGAGGTTCAATAGTGCAGGGATAATTTTCCTGCAGGCTAAATCTTAAAATGAGTTATGCAGGTACTGAGCTAAGTAAGAGAATTTTAGATGGAATCTGGATTTACTATCTTCCTCATTAAAAAGGACATATTAAGGTTTTAAAGCCATTAAATACAGCTACTGATTGTTTTCCAACTCCAGGGCTAGGAGAGTAATAAATTAACTATTTTTGTAGGCAATAATGTGAAAAGTAAACTTTTGATGCTGTACAAGGAGTTCATATCTTTATAGAGTAATAGAATTTAATTGCATAACCTTACATTTATTGTATCTGAAATGGATATATTTATTGTAAGATAGAGGTGATTTTTTCCTTGAATCTTACTTTTTACTTAATTTATACTAGCTCCATTTTACTTCAGTTATTACATGTAGCCTGACTACATTTAACCACTAAAGTAAATGAATAAAAAAAATTAACATAGCCAATATAATTTTCACAAAGTTGAGTGACATCTAAACAATATTATAATATTTTATAAAGTACATGCCAGGTCTTCCATAAAAAAGTAGACTTTACAGCTGCTTCTGATAGCTATAATTTATTGCCATATACTTCAAGCCCATGTTTTAAACATTGTGTACTTAATGATCAGGATTCAAATATAGGAATTATGTTTGATTTCCACTGGTATGCTTTGAACTTAAAAAGATTAGACATATTAAGGGAAAAAATAGAAAGATTTGCCTGTCAGACGTTTCCTTTTTTAAAGATCAATTACATACTTAATTTATGTGACAGACAAAGAGAAGACAGCTTCTGACAACTGTCCAATATAATCTCCAAGGAAATGGGGAACAATATCTCATATTTTTTACATATTCTTATTATACCAAGAAGTCTCACAATTCCTTTGTTTCCTCTGAAGACTGACAGTTTCTCCAAATCAGTGCTTGCCACATCCATTGCCTGCCCTTGATTCAGTGTCTCAAGCTATTTTCCCATTCCACATGAGAAAATATTCATCCATATAATGAGAGACAGCATTAAATTGGCCCCCTTCACCTACTGTGCCTTGTTTGCCTTCTTCATGATCTTCTAATACCTAAAGGCAGCCTACAAGAAAGCAGGGGAGGGACTTCTTATAAGGGCATGTAGTGATAGGACAAAGGGTAATGGCTTTAAACTGAAACAGCGTAATTTTAGATTAGAAATTAAGAAGAAATTCTTTACTTTGGGGTTGGTGAGACACTGAAATGGGTTGCTTGGAGAAACTGTGGATGTCCCATTCCTGGAAGTGCTCAAGGCCAGGCTGGATGGGGCTTTGAGTGACCTGATCTAGTGGGAGGTGGCCCTGCCCATGTCAGGGCATTGGAACTAGATGTTCTTTAAGGTCCTTTCCAACCCAAACCATTCTATGACTCTGTGATCTTATCAGTCTAATATAAGGCAGGACTATAATTCACATTTCTGGTTTTTAAGATATGTTTCAATACCAATGAAAACAGTTGTGAATATGGACACATATGACTTACATTACCCACTGTATTTGCTAAGGATGCACAGACTTTGGTAGACTGTGCAATGCTTTCATATTGACAGCTAGGGCTATGCAACAATCAAGAGAAGACTAAGAATGCAAGAACTGGACATATCAGCTGGTTTCCTTCTGTTTCTCTAAGTGGCTTGTCTGTCAGGTTGACTTTTTTTTCCAAAATGAATTCACTGGAGCTGCTGGATCTCTCTTGCTTCTGTTCTTTATCTGACCTTCTAGGATACCAGTTGTCCTACAGACTGCAATAAATTCCCCTTTTTGTCTTGGCACATTTCTTGTCCCAGGTGATTTGTTTAGTCTTACTGAATCATGACTATGGATTATTTGTTCCTTTTTTTCTCCTTATTGAATCCCCTTCCATGATTTATTTTATTTTACTTTATTTTTTTGTCTGGTATTAGCTGCAAATCAGTTCTGTGTTACACATCTCTTCTGTAATATCCTTTTCTATAGACCTTCAATCCTGAGAACTAATTTGTTGTATATATCATGCTTAAGTGTCTTAGATTCTAAGGGAAACATAACATGAGTTAATTGAGAACAGTATAAATGTCAGTAAGGTTGCATTTAGACTTAAGTAAAGATGCTAACCAATAGGTTAGGAATGATCAAATAATCTATATTCATTTGCTTACTGCTCATTTTCTGATTTAAAAGTTGAACTTATTTGAAATTGTAATTTATCTCATAATGTTGTATAGGCTTGGCAGACTCTTGCATGCTACATATTTGCTTTGAATCTCAAGTATTCATCAAATAAAATTTTTATATTAGGAAAGCTTTGGCTAAATAATTTAAGAAAAACCAAAAACCATATTAAAAAAAAAAAAAAAAAAAAAAAAAGACAACAACAACAACAAAAAAATCCCCAAAACCCACAAACATCATAACATCTCTGAATGAATTGCTTTTCTTATAGGTAGTGATGGGACGAACATTCATGTTTTTTCCATGGCAATTGAGCTCAGAAAATGAGATTATAGTAAAACAACAGTTTCATTATCAAGCAGCACTCTTTATATAACTAGCCTAGCACAGTCACCAAATGTCTACAGCCTACTGAGTTAGGGTAGTGAGTAGAGGTCAAACTTTCCTACCTAATGCCTACTCAATCTCTGTGTCCAGGTCCTCTTTTTGAGCAGGTCCAAAATTTGTTTCCATAAATGCTGTATGTAAGTGTTAGATTGGGAGTTTGAGAGGAGCACAAACTCACTTAATACAGCAATAAATTGCTAAGAATGAAGGTTGCTGTAAATATCTGTGAGGTTGTTGGTAGGAGTTTAATCCTTCACATTTATACTTCACACATGATTATGTGAATGTACATGTTATTATGCTAATGAAATTGCGTGGTAAATTAATGCAGAGAGATTAATATTAACATTTTAATTTTAATGCAATAGATAAAAGTGGTAAAAAAAAATCTAAATAACTAAACCCGTGATAATTCAATCACAGTTGTTTTGTATGTATCTAGACATTTGCTAGAAAACTTTCTATTATTTTAACATTCAAGTAGAAAATAGGGCTTATAGGTAGTAAATATATAAATAGGGCTTATAGGTAGTAAATAGCCCAGATTGCCTTTTGAATTCCTAAATGTACCTGGATCCTGATTTGTCTTTCCAAGATGCTTTTTCTGTTCACTACTGAAGAGCTAATATCAGTGCAGTGGAGTGGAGGAAACATTTTGCTGTGCTTAATTTTTAAAAAAGTTAATTTTTTTTTTTTTCTTAAAAGCTGTGTTATTGAAGAAAATGTTGTAAAACACAGCACTTGTGAGTTATGATATCCATCACAAAGCATACTAAGAAAAATTGCTACAGAGAGAAGTTACAAGTATGGAGTTAAAACTTAAAGGGCTAGATAGAAAACTACTGTGTTTGACTTGAGAACAGATGACTTCATACCAACATCTGAACTGTATCACCAACATGAAACACCATATTAAGATTTTAATCACAGCCCAAAGCATTTCTAGTTGAGACATGGGTGTAACACTTTGTTCATAATTAGGAGACACGTTTGCAGCAGGAAATATCCTGTAAATATCTCAAGGAGATGAGACTTTAAGACTATATCGTTATACAAATTTATTGGTTTTGTTC
Source organism: Megaceryle maxima (assembly GCA_024605025.1). Lineage (NCBI taxonomy): Eukaryota > Metazoa > Chordata > Aves > Coraciiformes > Cerylidae > Megaceryle > Megaceryle maxima. The sequence continues at coordinate 22,915 of JANHGN010011869.1, forward strand.
CAGTATTTTAGCTGTTTTGACCTGAAAATGTGGTATAAACAAGTATGAGGAAGACAAATAAAAAGTAAGGTATTCTGTTTCAATTAAATGAAAATATTGAAATACTAAAATAAGTTTTATTTCCAAGCAGTATTTTCCAATTCACCAAGGTGGAGGTCCCATATGTAAACTGATATACACTTTAACATTGCAGAGAATGTGACAAAAAACTAATGGATTCTACTGCATACTGAAACACAGAAAAGCTGCACCTTCATTAGAAAATCAGAAGCTGTATATGTCCTCCCATATCAGTGATTTTTAACTACTATTTCATCTTCAGTTTAACTCTCCTTAATTTCATTTAGGACTTCATCAATGACAATGCTGTTGGCTGACCTCAACTATGTGTTTTAGAGGAAAAAAAAAAAAAAGTTAAAACAATTGCAAATACTACTATGTACTAGCACCAACACCAGCAGGTGTAGTAAACAGATTACAGCCACCGGGAAGACTGCAAAGGTCCCTAAGGAAATCTGTGTATATCATAGTTTCAGATATAACTGTAGAGACAACAGCAATATGAAGTAAACTCACAGGAAAATTTTCCCTGAACCACAATCTGGCTTGAAGGTTCAAAAATGCAAATTTGATGGGGATCTTAAGGTTAAAATAATATATTATATTCACATACATGTATTCTATTGCTCCTGGGACTACCTCTGCCCAAACAGTTAAGGAATTATTTGAAAAGTGTTTAAAATAAAATTCCTATTACTGAGGGATTTTTAACCCTGTTTGATGAGAATCTCTGGAATCTATAAATCATGTACTGATTTTGATAAATGTGATTAAAGAGCTAACCTTAGAAAAGTTCTTAAGTAAACAAGCCTACATTTATGATAGGTTTTCTTGTATCTTGATTACTGTTTTGCATGTCATTAATATGCATTTCATTTACTTTTGTGTTTAAAAGCACCTTCTACTTCCATTTTATCACCAGCTCCAGTCACACTGCAGGTTATACTGCAGTATAACTGCTGGTTATACTGAACAAATTTCATTACTATGTGAGAAGTTCCAATGTGGAATGTTTTCCTGTATATTTATCAGCTTTTAGCTATAGCAGTGATGTTCTTTTTTATTATTATTTATTGATGTGTTTTGCTGAATGTTGACTATAAAATTGCAATCACTGAGTATCAACAGTTTGGTTTCATGACACAATGTTGATATTCAGTGTGTCTTGTAAGACATTGCTAGTTCAAGTTCATTAAAAATCATTCTGAAATTAAGCGGTTTAAGACACAAAACTGAATTCTAGCTGAACTATCATTTGGAGATATTCACCAACCCAAACCTATAGGATCTTTGATTTTTTTTTTAATCTAAACCTCACAATGATAGTTTCAGTTGGTATAGAATGCTTGTATTTATAATTGGAAAATTACTATATGTTTTGTAAAAAGAAGCCCCATGATTTTCATAGTTGCCTTTGATGGGAAACACAAAAGAAAAGCTGGCTTTAAGTGACAGCCATATTCCATACTTTCAGAGATGACTGAAAAGCACATTAGACAGCTCTGAATTTTCTTGTTTCTAGATATCTTTATCTTGAAGTATTCCTAAACTAAATGTACACCAACCTACACAGCTGAATGATCATCAGTTTGAATGTGCTTGGGGTTTTCTTGTGAACACTATTTAGAAATCAGTCAAAAAGAAAAGAGAAGGAATATTCAACCAATGACTGGGCATGTGGTCTGTCCATGACAAAGGAAAGCATATTTGTCAAGCTGATGCTGTACTAATGTGCAGCAGTAACAACTCAAAGCAAAGGGCTTGTCAGAGAGTTTAAAGGCATTGTTCGTTTGAAGGGGAAAAGTATTTTTTGAAAGTTTCCTTTGAGGTCATAGCAAGTTTCTTGATCAGTTACAGACAATATATTTCAAAACAAGAAATTGGAAGAATGATGCTTAGAATATCAAATAGCTGGATGTTAGAGAACAAGTCTATTTGTTTAAGTTCTTCAGTTCTTAGGCATCAAGAGCATATCAAAATGACCTGTTTAAGACTTTGGTTTTCTAGTGATGTATTTTCTTTGAAGTTTATCTGCTACTTCTTTCTTTACATGGAATTCTTGTTCTTCAGGACTGTCCCTGATAAAAGAAAACAGATGTCTTCTCTGACACTGTTGAATATCCAGAACATTGACCTCCTTTTTCCTGGAATTAGTGTGTGTTTCCAGTCCTTTTTTTTTTTTTTTTTTTTTCTACCAAGTCTTTTCTAGCTTCTGTAACCTTTTGTCACTAAAACAGCTCTTAATAAGGTCACTAACAATTTCCTGTTGTCCAACTCTTAAGAATACTTTCAGTGTTCACATTCTTCTAGGTCATTCCACCACTTTCACTAAACCATCTTCCCCCTGTCCTTTCTTGTCTTCCCTTGGCTTGTTGCCAGGCTTTGCCCTGTAATAATTTACACTCACTTTTTCTGCAGTTCCCCCTTGAATTCTAATGATCCCTTTGCAGTCCCACTGCCTCCAGCCCATCACCCTCTTTATCCTACTTTCTCTTAGAACTGCTTTTAGTCTTCAGTCCATGAGCATATCCTAATAGCAACCCCAGCACCTCTCCTTTCGGAGTTTCATCTCATTTAGTTGCACTGATAACTTCTAAATGCAACTTGATTTATTTCCTGTTTTCTTTATAGCACTCCACATTAGATAGTTATTAAGACCCAAGCTCAAAAAGAACAAAATAGATGTTTTTTTTCAAATTTCAGTGTCTCTCTGCTTACGTTTCCACTATTTAACACAATGTTTTGTTGCCTCCATTAACTATTTTTTTCAGTCTCTTATGTGCACTTTATGCCTACTTACACATTTACTGTTGCTTATCCTTAAAATATTTTATCTCCTTTTCCTGGACCAAACAAGTATATATTCTTTTTTCTTTCTGATTTCTTCTTGAAATTGTCATCTTCTACTGAGAGACTTTTACTTAGTACTCAGTCACTCTGATTAGCAGTAATCTAATTCAGACTCAGACATAACTTGCTCATTAAAAGATGCTGTGTTTACTGTATTACCAATACTCATAAAATGAATTGTAATACCCCAGAGTATTTTGTTGCATGAATGATGAAATATATGAGAAGAACTAAGAAATTGCTTATGGCACTGTCTCTCCTTCCATGACCTAACTTCAGAATACATTTTGGAGCATCCTTATTGCTTGGCTATGTACCACAGCATCAGTTTTACTGCACTTCTGCACAACAGGCAGATACTTTTCACATTCTACCTGTTCATGTGGATTAGCAGAGATTTTTAAAGAATAACAAAACCAGTCCATTCTTATCTGGGTGTCTGACCTGTCTTGAAGATGACTAAGGTGATCTAGATCATGCAGAAGTCCCCATGCCAGCAGCCTCCATTACATTAAACTCCCTCAGATTCTTTGTCCATCAGTGCTGGCAGGGGCTGACATTGCCAGAAATACCACTTGCTTGTATGGGGAACCTGGAGATTGAACCATAAAAACCTAATTGTCTTGGTAATGAGGTTTAATAATTTTCTGGGAGACAGTTATCTCAGATTCTTTTCTCTATTTCAGATAAATCCCATTCATTACAGAAAGCCTAAATCTCTGTAGCCTTACAGTATTGGGAAGCTACCTAACTTAGTTTACAGCATCAGTTTGTTAACACACATTAGCTCCATATTTGTTAAATACTGTTTGCTTCTGGATCCCTCTGAATGCAAAACAAGTTCTGAGTAAATGCATCACTAGCAAAAACACTCTTAAAATCAGACTTGGCAGACACAACTGTTCTCTAAAAATCTATATTTTTTACTGTATTTCTCTTTTGTGCAATGCAATGGAGTCCCAGCCATCTTGAGCACAGATCTGTATACAAGTACAGTAGCCTTCACAATAGCCAACAGGTCAAGGGCAAAATTGGCCAGGCCATTTTAAACCAGTTCTAAAGCATGCCAATGGACTCAGAATAGATTTCATACTAATGCTGCTGAAAGTTTCACTTTCATGAATGAGAATTTAGGAAAATATTTTAGCAGCTATTCCTCCTCACACCAGTTGTATTTGAATTGATCTTGCACTAAAATAGTGCCATAGCATTAAAAAAAAAAGAAGTTCTTCACCAGCTCAGCTCTTCACAAGAGAAGGCAAGTTTCCTTTCTGTTAATACAGTGTGCAATACAATGGAGCTCAACTCTAAATTAGGTTGTCCTAAGCAGTTCTACAATAGAGATATTTAATAATAACAATTAGTCTGAATAATGTGCTCTTGACAGTCGCCTGTGATGCTTTTCATTGCAGTATGCGTTCCTCACTGCAGTCAGTGCTACTGAAATGCCTTTAGCAACATAGCACCTACTTTGTGCTCAGACATTTCCCCAAAATTAGAAATGGTAGTTGCAACTTTTTCCCCTTCTCATGAGAAATGTACACTCCTGATCTACAAGGGACGGGTGCATTACATAACAGATTACCACAGCTATCTGTGCTGTTTTTTCTAAACATCATCTATGTATCCCAGAACTTGTCAATTAACAAGCCACAACAATACCTCACCAACCCAAACCAGAATCTTATCCTAGCACCCACTCAGTTTCTCATCCTCAACTTGCATTATTTAACTCTTCAAAAACACAAACTGTATTTTCCAAATCTTAACTGTTCTTTCTGAGAAGGTATTTTTCTGAAAAATATTTTTTTTTTCCCAGCAGTGTTGGCATTTGCATTTCCCCATTACTGGAATTGCTGCTTATTTAGCATGGCTCAATCACAGTTCTATGCTCTGCAGTACCTTTTCCTGTACTGTCAACCTTGAAAAGTTCTTTATTCCACCTTGATATTAAAAGGAGAGCCTACTTTTAACTCTAAAGTCCAGCTATGGTTGTATTATTCTAAAGCTTCCTTTTGGAAAAAAAAAAAAAAAGGAACAAAATCCTCATCAGTGGTAATTAATTTTGACAGTGTGGGCTTTGTAGCAATTCACAAACCTGTACTTTGTGCATCAGCATTCCTTATTATTCTAATTAAAGTGGAACATTGTGCCCTCGCCAGTCATTAATGGGTTTTCATTTTGTAAATGACATTTGCAAAAGTTAAAACGGGCAGTTCATATGAAGTCCACAGGCAAGAGCGTTAAAATTAGCATCACCATAGCAACAGTCTTCCATCATTAGTATTCAGGGCAACAGCAAATGTTTTGTTGTGCTTTTGTTTCAAAAAATAAGGATTTTTCTTTACATGTCATTCATAAATAGAAAAGGCTCAAGCCCATGTATTTAAGGTAAAATTATTACATTAATTTGGCTGTCACTGTTCTGGAATTGCCCAGTTTTTTTGAGGTATTTGTTTTTCAGGACAGAAGCTGATTTTTCACAATCTCTACAGCTGTGTATGTCTAACCTCCTGAGTGACATTTATTCATTGCCATCCTGCTGCTGAAACAGTACAGTTTTATTTGAAGTCTGTCACTTTTACTTAAGAATCTGTATCAAGTAACGGATTCTGCTGAGAATCTGCAGAAGATGGATGCATGGTGAAACATGGTCAATCCCCCTTTAAGTGGAGTGTGCATTTGATCAGTGCTGGTTTTGGTGTTCAAATGATGCTATTTATATATACACATACACACTCCAGAATTGAAATAGAAGTGCTTGCAAAACAATATAAAAATATCATCTTGTCTTGCACAGTTTAGAATTGGGGAGAGAAGAACAGGGTACTTCCGCCTAAGGGAAATCAAAGTAGATTGAGTGTATTCAATGTCTTTTATTGCGAGAGGTGATGCTGGCTGTGGTTTTTGGTTTTTTTTTTTTTCTGAAAGTTTAAAGAGGACAATTTCCTGGAAGCATGGCTGGGACCATGTTTCACCAGTACTTTGCAGTTCAAGAAACAGTTTAGCACCACATCTCCTAAATGCACCCTGAGGCTTACATCTTGCTCAAGCAAAAGCATGAAGTCAATACAGAAGAAGCAATAGTTGTCCTCTAGAAACAGATATATTTTGTGCCAATGGAGGGGGCTAAGAAAAGAAAAGTAAGGGGAAAGATGTTAAGGAAAGTAGATGATGAGCTAGATGAGGTCAGTAGAAGGACAACTGTTTTAATTTGATGTATCCTGGCTTGTTCAGTAACAAGTATAGATCAGAAGTAACTAAATGTTCTTTAGCATTATGTGTCTTGGTTTTAATTTGGCACAGGGAGGTTCCTTCTTTCCTCTTCATCATCTTAAAATATTTAATTTGCAGATTTTTTCAGAGCCTTTAACAAGTAAACACACTTTAGTGCAATGTAAAAACTGGTGATAGAATCCATTCAGTTAAAGATATTCCTGTATCTTAATAAATAGGGCACATTTTCATACAATGATTGCCTTGCCTTGCAGTATTGATTATTTTTTCAGCTAGTGAGTCCTGCAGAATTGGAAACCCCTTAGATATGGTGAATACTATGCATACCTGAGGAAAATTGCTCTCAGGTTAACTAAAAACTGTTCACGGTGCACTGATATTTGGTCCTTGGCACTTGGAGGGCTTTAACACAGAAGGGGATTGCTGTAACTCTGAGGTTATGAAACATCTACATAGATGTTCATTTATTCAGTGAGTTCTTTTCTTCTACAGAGAAACCTTTTTCCTAGGTCAAGTTAATTTTTCCCCTGTGCCGATTCACTGTGCTGTAGTTTTCCTTTTTTGCTGCTTGTCAGATGCTTTCTGGGAGACTCCTCATGGTAAAGCAGTTCATTCTCTCTCATTTAGTCTTCCATCTACCACTGCAGTAGACATACTTACTGAACTGTAATATTTTGCAGAATTTTGCTATTTGATTTTCATAGATAAACTCTGTGGTGGAGTGGAGCATCATAAAAAATAAATAATTTTCACTGAATCCAGAACTCAGTCTTCATTTAACTAAAAGGTTTCATGTCCAGCATTCTGTCTAAACAAGCTTCTTTGTAAATCTGAGTAAGTTCAATACTAGTTTCTTGCAATGCTGAATCTTATAATCTTCAAATAAGTAATATATATATTTTAAAATCAACTTTAGAGATCTGTTTAGATTACTAGCTCTTTTCCAGCATTAAATTATAACATCATTAGAAAGATTTACCTAAATTGCAAGAGGTTTATAGCTATGCTTATTGTAATAATGACAGGCAGAGAGGCCATTTCTGGAAAGGATCAGTGACAGATTACTGTTTTCAGTTCCAGACTGCAACCATTCAGGGACAGACCCTTAAGCAGTGTTGTGGCAAATGAGAGGAAATTGCCAGTTTCTTATTTATTCAAAATGGGTAAATGTTGTGTTTCCAAATATACACATATGTATACTTTCTACTTATCCATGTCCTTGAAAAAGCTATCGAAGCTGGTCTTCCTTAAAGATGTTTCTGCATTTGGTCTAGAAATACAGAAGGAGATAAAACTCTGTGAGTATGGATTTCAGATATGCTATACTAGTTCCAGATTTCCCTCCTAAAGAGTGAACTTTAGACAGAAAAAAGCAAATTTAAATATCCTTAACTTTCTGATTCATGTATTAATCTTCTTCAAAATCATACCCAGCTTCAACCTGTAGAAAGCCTGGAGAGTGGAAATGAGTGGCTTGCAGCTATTTTCATGAGTGTAACAGACTACATATTTTGCAGCTGGAAATGTCAATTACAGGAATAAAAAATAAAAGACAGGAGTTAGAACTACTAAACCTAAACCACATTTTTATTTCTCCATCTATAATTTTTTAGTGCAAGTAATTTGGAATAAAAGGCATCTTTAAATTTTACTTCAATGTTTAGAAGAAAATTTCTTCCAGGCTTCTACCAGTGAGAGCATTTTAGCCACTAAGACACAGCTACTGAAAACTATATTTTATCTCTACACCTCAGTTTATGTTAAGTATCATCTTAAAATTAGAGGTTAAGAAACTGATTCCCAAAGGTCTCTTACTGATGATCACACCACCATTTCCAAATACTGTTTTGAACTTTGGACTTCTGAACTGAGTTATTTTGACATAAACCATCACAAGAAACATGAATGAAAACCACCGTGAGATTATCCTTCTGGGCATAGATCCACCCACTTTATTTGTTTTTTTATTTACTGCCTGTTAATGGAAGTGCTTATTCTGTTAGTAGTGCTGTAATAATACCAAACATGTTAAAACACTTAGCAGATGGTTCAATTGCAGGTGGTGTTCTATGCCTTCATATTTGACCAGTGTTTTCTTCTGCACAGTACTTGTTCATCTGCTTATCCACTATTATAATTGTGCTATGGCACAAAAGCACTGAAAACCTTACTTATATGGTCATTACATGTAAATGCCTGCTTTCATAACCTATTGTTTCTTCTCCTGTTTCCAGTTTGAGAGAGGAAGAAATACTTCATCACACTCTAAAAATCTTGAAATGAGCAGAACCTACAGAGAGAACCCCAATTCCGGGCAGTTTAGGCTCCCGTCAGACTTACTGTCAGGAGTTCTGAAATCAAGTTTCAGTTCTGTGCTGAAAGCAGCTTGCATGGATTGAGAGATGTGCTCATTCATTTCAAGATAGTTATATTTTATTTTAAGCAGTGTAAAAGCAATCAGAATCAGGGTCTCAGCATTTCCTCTCATGTATCATGTTTTTTCACATCAGTGGCTGAAGTATCGTGGAATATACATTTGTTGCTGGCAAAATGCAATTCTCTTATCCATAGAGTTTTCTTCTGAGAAAGCCAAGTGCAAAAGTCCCAGGGCTGCTTTGCTCTGGGGCATTTGATCACTATTCTAGAAATAAGGAGTGGAAAAAAGTCTGTCAGTGTGAATACTTTATCAAATTTGTGTCTATGGCATCTTGAAATAGTCCTCTTTAGTTTGCGTCAAGTCAGCCAATAGGTCTCCTTTCATCTGTGTTGGTGTCAACATTCATTTTGGTCAATAGCATATATTTATAACACCCAGAGACTAGCTGAACAAGTCTTCCTTGGTCCATGTGGCCTTTAAAATACTTACCAACTTTTTTCCTCAGCTTTATAAACACAAATTTTCCACTGACTTTGAACATATCTTTCTGTTACTCAGTCTACCTTTTTCTTTCAGTTATGCCCAAGTTTATGTCCTACAAATAGTCATTTAAAGTCTTAAGAGCCCAATGTTCCTCTGACATCTACAAACTCAAGTTCTGCTCATTGGTTTTGACAATTCTGCATCAAGTTTCAGGGACACCAACAAAGATCATTGCTGCCTTGCCTTGTTGAATCTCGCAGATTTTGAGCTTTCCTCAAATTCTCTCTATCAGATCTTCCCAATAGCTGTTAGACATTTACACCCACACACTTTCCTTAAGTCACAGCTTTTCTTTTCTTTGTGGAGAAGTTAGGCAAAAGAGACAACCAAAAAAAAAATGTAGAAAAGTGCCTCCTGACTGCAAGTTTTCTAGATTTCTAGTTTTCCTGGGTAATTTGCTTGCCACAATCTTTCATCTCTGAGCTCAGCCTGCTGCAAGGCTCAGGAGTCTCCAAAAACACAGCTCAAATATATTCTGATTATATACTCTTCAGTTCTTTTTGCCAATATCTCAAAAAAGTCCATGATGTGCCTCAAGTAAGAGTATTTGCCTACAGTATTATTTTGTTTGTTTCAGAAATCTTTCTGAATTATACAGGATTTCCTTTTTGTATTTACTAAGAAAGTAACATCATTTCTGTTAAAGAATAAGTAAATCTCTTCAGCAAATAAGAATATTTTGGGGATTTTCAATGAAAGAGGTTTATAAATGTAATGCACACTGAAAACATTTAATGTAGCTTCACCTAACACATTCCCATTGCAAGTGAGACTAAACGGGTGGCAACCCCCAATCAGTGCTGTGTTATGACTGAAAAGCTTTGATCTACCTAATGTATAATAAATAAGATTCTGCATTTTAATCATCTTGCTGCTTTCATATCACTTGTCTTGCAAATTCTTATTTTATTTCCAAAAACACATCCTGACTTTTTTTGGGTTTGTTGTTTTGTTTTGCCTTTTTTTTTTTTTTTTTTTTTTTGTGGGGGAGGGGTTGTGTTATTTGTTTGTTTTATTTAGGTTATTTTTGATCATTTATTTATTTCAACATACCTACCAGTAGAGAGATGACATACCAGTTATCCCTATCCACCTTTGTCCTATAGCTATGCCTATAAAAGGTGTAGTCATTCTTAATTTTTAATTTACACTATGTAAGATACTGACCAGATGATCTTTTTAGTTTAAGATGTTGGCTGACAGAAAATACAATTAGACTTAAAGTTCCCCTTGCTTCTACATGTAGTCCTTACTCTAAAGCTGCATTATGTCTTTATGCTTCAGTAAATACTAAAAATCTATTTTACCAATTAAATAAACTTGAAGAGTTCCTTAAAAGAAGCAATATCAATTCTGCTTTTATATATATACAACAATCTAAGGTTGATTCTGTAGTATTTTTAGTAATTTAGTAATCACCATTCAAATTACCTGTACTTACTTGCAGTAAGTCTGATTGTTTCAAGGCAGGAAGGGTCAGACCAAACTGTACTATAAAAAAGACATTATTTAAATCAATAATATTTACAGAATATATAAGAATAATAGCATAGAATAGTGCTGCATTCCTTATGAATAGGGGTTTTTTTTCCAACAATGTGCTTTGTCTTGTATTCACTGAAATCCAGTGCTAAATTTCTCACCAAATTATGTCATATCAAACTTAGCACTTTATTAGATGTTGAGTTAGAAAGAGGAAAACTACAGAATAGACACTTAAATTGTTCTCTAAAGGGTATTGTAAATTATCCTCTTAATTGCAAATTACACAGAAAGACAAAGTAGAGAAAAATATAATTTTAGCATAACAACCTAAATCAGGAAAATAAGAACTGTCTTTTCCAGTGTTGAGGTTGGTGGTTGGAACTGATTTATATAAATTGTGCCCATCTAGGAACAAGCAAACCCATGAAATTAAAAATCCATCAAATTGTTTTAAGTGAGAGAATGGGATAGTCTGCCAGTGTGAGAACAACCTGTGCTCAGTAAGGCATGAAGCCAACATTTTGTTTGGAAGGAAGATTCAGCACGGTATGTAGTTTGCAATGCACTAAATGGGTTAGAACATTGTCATTGCACACTACGTTTTTTGTAGTTTACAAACATGGCAAGATGCTGCAGTGTACATGAATACAGAGTCCAAGAGAGCAGATGAGTATTCTTCTAAGTCCTACCTTTTACCAGTTTCTTACAGAAATTTCTACCTAAACAATTCATTTGTACCTAATGCAACTTTAAGAAAGAAATGCCATGAGATCAGCTGCTCTGCTGTTATGCATTGGAAGTGCTTCTTCAATTAAATAACTCTCAAAAATTGTGCCAGCTTACAAAGTTTTGGAATGGAAATAATAGTTGTTTTTCTTAGAAAATTTCACTGCTGCAAACTTTGGAAATTGCATGTAGAGCATTGAGCAACCCTTAAAAGACATTATGATACGGCTGCTCTTTATTGTTTTGTCAAATCAATTGCTTTCGGGACAGAAAATTCACTAAAAAATTAATTACCAGCTGATTTCTTTGGTAGGCTCATCAAGAAAGCTTGAGGATCCAGAACAGCAAAGCACTTGTGACTACGTTCTACTGCACAACACTTAAATCACAGGGGTTTGAAGTATCTAGAACTCTTCTGGTTCTGCCAGTGAAAAGAGTTGTTTTTGCAATATAATGTCATGGATTTATTCTACAGGGATGGGCCCAAGTACTTTCAAAAAGATACCGCTGCTGTTGTAGCAGTTGAGCTGCAACAAATTCCACAGTGGGTCAGGCAATTTGAAAGAAAAAACACTATTTTTAAAATAATATTAATAACAAAAGTAAATCAAATCTTGTATAAGGTCCACAAGAGCACTCGGTGGGAAGTAGAGGAGTACCATGGCCAGTCTGCTATAGAGCAGTCCACCTCTCAGCAATAAGAACAAGAGTCACTGTGTGAAATTTGGACTAAGAGACAACTATTATTCTCAGGGCAGACACACATAGCAGGGTAGGTGTAAGATAATGTGCCACTAGAAAGTCTAAATAAACAAAACATTGTCACATTTGGAGAGCTGATCTCTCTTGTTTATTTCATAGACTAAATCATTTAATTAAACGTCAGCATCGACACAGTCCCACTGGCCTTGTTTTCTCTAAATTACTAGCAAGTTTCATTTACAATGTTGACATGTATATAACTACCAAAACCAATCACTTTCCTCATCTTTGACCCAACACAGTGCACTGTGATCACAGAATAATCAATTTCCATGCACATAATCCCTTTTAGAATTTAAGGATAAATGCTAGCCTCAGTGAAGCATGTTTACTATGAAAATTATCAGAAAAAAAAAAAATTATAATATGGCATAAAGAATAAGAATAATAAATTGTTTGAGTAATTTAAGAATTTTAGTGCAATACCTCACTCATAAACAAGAAATATATTTCTATTCTTTGAGTCCTAAATTGTAATTCTTAGAATAAAGCCGAATGAATGCTCAGTGGGGCAAGCCGTTAAAAATAAAACTCTTCAGAGGTTTTAGTTCAGTATTAAACACACTGATTTGATAAAACCAGCGGATTAGATGAGGTATAATCCTTCACTCAGTGCTTCGGCTCTATTTAGCAAAATTCTTAGGCTGACAACTTCTGCAAATCTTTGCAAAATTATTTTTATCCTTAATAAATTATTTGCTCTGTTAGTTACCCTAAAAACAGAACAAATTGAGGGACATGGGTGGAAGGATAACAATTTGAGAAATAATGACAGTAGGTTTTTAAGAATGAGAATGAAGAGCAACTGCAGCAACAAAACTATGGAAAAGTAACAAGATAGTAATTTCTGAATACTGATAAGTATAATGTCCATAAGCAAAAAAAACCTTTCATTGCTAAAGTATTTAGACACCATGTACCTCAAACCAGTTTTTATTTAAAATATAAGGTTGAAGGTTTGTTGATATTTTTTTTTTCCCCTTGGCTGGTGCATATTAGTGTAAAGACATTAACTGAAGTGGTGATAATTGTTTGCAAAATAACATTTGGTTCTAAAGCTGGCAATGATGAGCCAGAGCTGTTGATAGTAATTGAAAGAAAATTATTTACCTCAAGAGAAGAGGGATAATTTAAAGCAACACCATATTTTCTTAATATGACAGAAGAATTTTGTTATTTTGGGACGAGGGATAAATGCTCGAACAGTTGTGATGTTTTCTGAGACAGGAGGTGTGAATTTAGATGATACTTCTTTCTAACTGTAGGGACTCTCAGACAATCATCTTCACTGTAGGTAATATGTCATCTATGTCTATTACATTTTTGCCAGCATAAAATTCCAAATTGTGGACACTATTAAATAAACAAACTGTTTGAATCCTGTGTGTGCTCTGCATTTGTAGTGCATGGTGTAGAAATATAGAAATCTTGGTTTAATTTAATACTTTTTTTTTTCTTGAGAGGAAGGTGACAAAAACTATGATGTTTCTTATGACTGATAATATGGAATTATGTATTTTGAACTTTTAAAATAATCTGGCATTCTTTGTCATGGTGAGGGAGATGATAAAGATGGGTAACTCCACTTAGTCCTAGAAATAATAATTTTCTCTCTAAGTCTGGACTATTTTAGAAAAAGATGAAGATGTTGATATGGTAGAAATGTAGGCTGACATTTCTGACAATGTGTTCAAAGGAGATAGATGTAGCATCAAGTGTCTAAGAATGTTAACATGGACCATAGCCAGAGCTTAAATCCTTAATATTTTAGGGCTATGTGGATTGTTCAGGATCTAGATTGCATTTTTGAAAGCAATTTCTTAAAGATGAAAAAAATAGTTCAAAATAAAATTTGGAAATTGTTTGATTAGTTTAGCGTGGAAAAATGCTCAGTACAAAAACCTATTTTCGCTGATTTTGAGCTCCACACAATCACCGTTTTTCTTGATTTAATCATGGACTATGGTAGGTCCTAAAAGTCATCTCTGTACTTTTGGTCATAAATGTCAAAGCTCTTTGACCTGTGTAGACAAGGCATCTCTGATTTTCATTGCAAGTTTTTCACAGTGAATTTGTCTGTGTTGCTAGAAAGGGAATGTTAATTTTGCAGGTTTATTCTTTCACTAAGGGGTTCCATTTTCATTTTCATTTTAATAACAGAGATCAGAGAACTCAATTAAGTATGCTGGTAGAATTGCAAGGCATTTGAAGCCTTGAGGACATGTACCATGAAAGGTTTGGCTCCATTCAAACGTACAAAATACTGAAAGTATTACCTAGACATTGAGTTCTATTAAATGCATTCCCATTATTAGACATAGTTAAACGTAAATTTTAAACTGTGCAATATAGTTTAGCAACACTTTTTTTTTTCTCTATTTGTTGGCATCCACAGAATTCTTTTCTGAATTATCTGCCAGGTACTGTGTCAGAGGTAGAAGGAGCTGCACAAAGATACCTAAGTGCAAAAGCTGAGAGGACTACTTTATTAGGAAGAACCATATTATAGTTAAGTAAATGGAAGGAGCAGAAGCTGTCTGGAATTATGTGAAGCATGTGGCAAAGTATAAATGCTTGAACTTGCTACAGGAGACTTGAATGTAATCCTTTTCTTACACTTAGCTAAGAAATAATTTTTATCTTACCATAGAATTCCTTTGTATCTCTCTTCACTGAAGTGCTGACACACATTTAGATTCAATTAGAATAAAACAATACCTGTGCCCTAGGACATAGCTCCATGGTAGCTGATACTGATTTATCTGTCTCTGGAAGCACTAGTTAATGTAGGTATCTCTGTGTCTATATTTTTTTTCAAATTACAGTATATATAAACACTAATTTTCACTCTTTGGCATGGACAAGATGAGTCTACTGCCACTTGCCATTAAAGGGCACTGCCAGAGCTGTATGAAGAATTGGCTCGCTTTATAGCCAAATCAAAGTACACTTTTTTTTGTAGTATATTATTTGGAAATAAAACGTAAAGTATTGAATTCAGAAATGTCAGATGAGAAACTTTTCCTTTTCAGAATATTTTTCTTATTGTTACCATGTCAGACCTCAGTTTAGGAATAGCTGTACAATCCTAAACCTGAAGCTGCAGTTCTATGCAAATTGAGAAATGTCACCTGGATCAGATGAAGGAGTTAGTCTGGATGGAATTACGGGTGAGGCTAGTTAGGTGTAGCTGCTCCCTCCTCCCATTAACTTCTCTAGGCTGGTTCCTTCTCCAAGTGCAGTGCTGCACTTTCCTGTGATTTCTGAATCCTCGTGTAAGACATTATGGAAGAGAGAGTAAAGCAATCCTGCTATGCAGGAAGATTAAGCTTTGCTCATGTTACACCATGGTGTTGGGAGAAGCTACAGACTTTCTGGTTTTGAAACTAAATCAACATAAGTTTGATTTACCAGAACAGTCCCTTTCTCATATCAGGGCTCTTTGTGGCCCAAACTAGGGAAAAGGTTAGGAGAGACCTCAAACTTACCATATTTGCTGAGACATGTTTTGACATGTTTTGGAAGACGATGGAAAAGCCTTGTGAGTACATAAAAATAGGCAGGGCTTCTTGTTAAAATGTTATAAAGTTAGGTATAATTGTTGAGAAAACACAGTTATTATGACAGGTTTAAAGTATATTTTAAAGCAACAAAAGTGAAGCACCAATTGCTAAAATACAGACATCAAAAAATGAATGCATTAACTCAAAGGTGCAAAGTTTACCTAGCTAGTGGTTTCATTGGGAACTTGACTGCATGTAGCTGTCATAAAATGCAATAGATTTCATTGTGTCCTCTTCTCTTACTACCTAAGTGCAGCCTTACCATTAGAACATCCCAGCATGTAGTCTCCTAGCATGATCTAAGCATATTTTTTTTTTTCCCCAAAATGAGTATTTTTACTTGTAGAAAATATTTGCATAGGAACATTTTGAAAAAAAGAAGAACTTTCTGTTTGTAAGATGTTAGTCATAAAAAAAAAAAAAAAAAAAAAAAAAAAAGATATAATAGTGTACAAAAAATACATATATTATAGAATGCAACCAAAAAGTAAGTTGGTAAAAAAGGAAGGCATGCTTCTCCTTTAATACCTGTGGAAGCCTTTGGAAGAGAAGGCTGCCTGTTAGGGTCCAGGAATGCATGGTGATGGGTATGCATCAGGGTTTCTGGGCCCTGAGTGAAGTAGGACTGCAAGATGCAGTTTCTTGCTACTGAGATCAATAAATTGATAGAAAACAGTAGAGAAGTTAATTATTTGGGAAGCGAGCTTTTGTCATTGTTACACATTATTTTATGCATTGAAGGAAAAATTTTGAGGTGAAAAGAAAGTCAATGAGCAAGAGAGTTTATGAAATTCTGCTTATTTTAATCCACCAGGAGGCAAAACAGTCATTTATATCAAACTGGGAAGGCAAAGAAAAGTAAGAAATGGAGTTTGCCTTCACTGTTTGGTTTAATTTATCCATATTTGTCTGTATTTTTTCTCAACCTTGCTCCCTGAAATGATAACCATTCATTTTGCCAATACAGATTCCTCAAACCAAGAATTTACCATGATATAATTATTAGTTTTCAAGTCTTATTTGTATGTTGCAAAGATAAGCAAGCAGCTTTGCTTGGCATAAGTTCTCTGATGGTAGAGTTTAAGTCTTTTTTTTTCTGGATTTTTTGTTTTGTTGCCTTTCCAGAGTCTTACTTCATGGCTTTTAAATACTTGCAGTTATCTAGCATTTTGCCATCATTTTGCTTCTTACACTTCACATTCTTGGGACTATTCACACTCCAATTTCTCTCCATCTTTGAAGAGTAGTGGTTATTCCTTTCTTATTTCTTGTACTTTGGTATGGAAGGGAGGAAAGAGGGTTTTTTTGAAGGGCTCATAGTTCTGGTGGAATCTGGAAGTGCTATCTACCACATGCCATGATGCATGTAATCTTACTTAATCTCAGTCTCACTCTGCTCCTCTTTTCAGTGTCATATACCTCTCAGTAAAGGCTGAAGAAACACCCTGCTCACTCTGATATTGCAGGGTGTCCAAATAGTGACTATCAGCTTAAAAAATAAATGTAGCCTCTCCAAGTTAGCCTTCCCAATATTTCAACAAGATGAAATTCATATGTATATCTAATATATCCGAAATGACAGGCACCCTCTCATTCATCTTCTATCAACAGCATGTAATTCAGTGTGACATGGAGCACACAGACTGTTCCTGAGGCTCTGTGATACTCATCTCATAGGGTGACTAAGACTTCAGTTTTAATCAGGTGTCTTTACTGCAGTAAAAGCAAGCACAGCCCAAAGGAATACAGAGGCTGTGCCGTTGTGCATTCAAAAGGAACAGATGTACTCCCATCACACTTGCTGTGCGCCAATACTTACCATACTGTGCATTAAATTGCTGCAAGCTCTGTAATACGGCAGAATTTGTTTTATTTTCTTTTTCATTATTATTATTATTTTTTAAGAGAAAATAATAAAGGTTCTTCTTTCTATTCTCTCTATTCCAAGAACATCTCAGTGAAACATGTCAGGTTAATTCATGTGACCCCTCCACTTGAAAGTTACATGTCTGCCTTACAGTGAGGAGAACAAGCCCTATGTAAGAAACATCACCTGCTAATCTGCCTTCATACAGGACACAGATTGAGTTTCCCTCTGGACAGAAAGAGGTGTGCTCCTTCCCCAACTCTCACATGGCGTAAATAACTTATTATAAGTATACAGAACTATGAATGTTTTAGTAGGTCTTTAATTTACAGAGCAATGTTGGGGAAAATGAATGCAGAATTCATTTTTCTTCATTGCATTTAAAGTATTTTAATGTGCTTCAAGTGGTAATGTGCAAACTGCCAAAAAAACACCCCAAACCAGCAGCATTCAAACCAGTACTCTCTTCTTGGCTCTTATGAGAGAGCTATTAACAAATACTGAAAAAATTCTGGAGGTGTCAGCCCTTGGAGCATATTAAAGGCAGATGATCCAGGAAAGTGTCAAAGTGCCATCCCAAGTGATGCTTTGTATTTATTTATACCAAGAACAAGAAAATAGACTCAAACAGCATAACGGATTAGCCAGCCTGACACAGGGCACCATAATGTCGTCTTATATGCAAGGCAAGCTCTTGCCAACCCACTACCCAGGTAACTGAGAAACAGTAAAGCCACACTTAAAATGCTTCATAGAACTAGGGAAGCAAGAATTAGTTAACAGAAAAATACTGTATCTTCACTTCAAGTGTCAGTAAAACTAAAGAAATATCTCTTCAGTTTCTAATTCATAAAGTGCTAAATTTACAGGCAAACTTGTACACTTAATGTCTGCCCTACTAAGTGGTTTTATGCAAGTCCCTACCCATTGCTGCATTCAGGTTTCCGTATCTGTCTGCAGCCCCCTAGATAAAACTCACAAAGATTTATACCTAAATATTATTGTTTAGCAATCAGTTATTTTATGTTCATATTATTATTTTTGGTGTGTGTACATCCGTGGCTCTTTAAAGGGACAACATTCTGAGAAGATCATAAAACTGAAAAATCAGATTTCTCAAATGTACAGATGCCAGTAACCATTTAGACAGCAAACAATGCAGTCAGACTGCCTGCAAATCCTCTTCTTTTTTCTTTTTTATTTTTTTTTTGCCCTTGAAAGATTTTTGGGGTAATAAGACAGCATCTAATTATTATCCCTCATTTATTAGGGGACTATGACTTACCCTTAAACACCTGTTGCTGTAAAATGTTGAAGAAACAGATACCTTGATTGGTACAGTACAAAATAAATGAACACTGTTCTCCTTCTAAGGTCTCTGTGTAGGTGCACAAATTGACTGAATAGCTCTTGGGTAAGAAAAGCACCACAAGGAATTAAAATTCCTCTTACTGTGTAATCCTGGTTTATTTTCTACAGGAAGAAGACCATCTTTTAACAAATAAATAGCTTAAAATTAAGTATGGCATAAAGATTGGCTTCAGTTAGAAATGCCAAAGACAGTAACCATTTACTCTGCAAACTAAGTACATCTTTGTAATAAATTATGGGTAGTTAAAAGCAATTTGGAATAAGAGTGCTTTTACTTGCATAAATTATATAGCAAAAATACAATTTTGAGGTCAATCAAAACAGCTAAAATCTTTTATATGTTTGGAGACAACAATCAGAACTACATAAATTAAATTTTATATACTCTCCCAAATTTCATAACAGGTGGTGCCTTGTCTTACTATACTGTAGATGGAAGACATTGGGATCAAAGCATGTCTCCCT
>JANHGN010011870.1:0-10522 GCA_024605025.1 Megaceryle maxima
TTTTTTTGTTTTTTTTTTTTTTTTTTTGTTGTTGTTGTTTTTTTTTTTTGTTTTTTTGTTTTTTTTTTGTGTGTGTGTTTTTTTGTGTGTGTGTTTTTTGTTTGTTTTGGTTTGTTTGTTGTTTGTTTTGTTTTGTTTTTTACCTCTTACTAAAAGAGAGAACTTTTCTTAGGCACCACAATTAGCAACTTTTTCCACATTTGGGTGTAAGGGAGGGAAGATGAGTGTCTCCAAAGGGTGAAGCTCTTTCAAGATGGTAATCCAGACAAAAGAGAAAGGGAGAAGCTTCTTGTCAGTACTAAGTGTTGCTGACCTCTGCACTTGCTCCCTGGAGGGAGATGACTTAGGAAAATATGTTATTAAAAAAATTACATAATGGAAGGTGTCCATGTGTATGGGAAATTTTTTAGATGGTAACAGGTCTGCTATTGTACACCAGCTACTATGAAGAGTACTTAGCTTTTGCATTATGTGCTAGCAGGATGGCTAAGACCTGGGATAAGTTCCTGCTTGTCCATAAGAAGCAGATGAAATGGAAGGTGCAAAACCAGTCCAAAACAAAGCCGTTGGCATGGAGATATATAAAGAGTCAGGGCTGTACCAAGGGCATGCTCCAGGGAAAGAAATTGAGGGAGTAACGTATCTGAGGGACAGGCCTTGGTCAGAGACAACAGGGCTACTGCTGATTCCTGGGTTACACCACAAAAACTCCATTTTTTTGGGGCTAAAAGCGCATCGGGAGTGGTTGAAAAACCGAAGATGTGTGAAGGGTTTGTTGTTGTTTGGATCCATTTATGTATGTCTCATGTTACTATGTAACGCGAGGGCAAGTTGAATCCTGTTGCATGTGAGGAAGGATGGTAGAGGGGCATGTCCATATGCACTTTCCAGTCAGATTCCTTCTTTAGTTCTTGCTTCTGGTGGGCATCATGGAGAAAGTACCACTAGTAATGAAAATAAATAAATAATGTTTTTTCACCTGAGTAGACCAGGGGCTCTCCTAGTTTCTCATTTTGTGTATGGCTGGCACTTAGCTAGTAATAACAAATATCCACCTCCTTTTGGAAGAAGAAACCACTGCCAGGCCTTTTGATCCAGGAGTGCAGTGGCAGAGCTGGGGGGGGCCCTGGCTGCTAGGTCCAAAGCATCCAAACCCTGCTGCAGGCAAAGGAGGGAGCACAGCTGCTCAAACCCAGAGGATGCTGTGCTTCAAATACTTTTAGAGGTCTCCACTGCAGAAAATGGTTTGCTAGCAGAGAATAAAAAGGCTTTTTAAATTGTGAATCACATTTTCCGAAGTGATAAAAGCCACTATAGCCTTCTTCCTGAATAACTTACTTATAGTTGGAGTCTGTCAGCATAGTTTGTGTCTGTCCTTTGCATCCTGCCAGGTTCAGGTGTTTGAGGAGCTCTGGCCACCCTCTGACACCCTTCTGTAACAGGAAACCCTTTGACCTTGCTGCCCACCCCAGCATCACCCCTCTGAGTGCCCAGGAGAGCAGGGTGGCTTCAGGTCACTGTTAGTGGCAGCCAAAGCCCCCCTTGCTTTGTTGTGTGGCTGGTGATGGTCCCCAGGCATCTGCTTCTGTCCCTAATAAGGCCGGGCCTTATGTCATCATCGCAGTCAGCCTTTTACCCCCTGGCCCGGGAGTGGGGTGTAGCCCCAGGGCGTCAGCAGCGGTTCAGAACGGAGTTTCCCCGGGGCCAGGCCGAGCTGGGCGCCGGGCTCCGCTGACCGCGCGGAGGGGCCTGCGGGGGCGGGCAGGGCAGGCGGACGGGGCACCGAAATAGGAGCTGCCGCTCCGGCCCCGCCGCCTCCCGCGGGCAGCGGCTTTTCCAAAGATGGTCACGGGGCCGCCGCGGGCCGGGGAGCGCTCGTCGCCGCTGCCGCGCTCCGTCCGGGCGTAAGTATCGCGCCGGGAGGCCGGCGAGCGCGGGGCGGGCGGGGGCCGGAACGGAGCAGCTCCCGGGTCTGCGGGCGGGGCGCGGACAAAGCTGCGGGGGGCCCGGCGCGGCGCGTCCGGCTGCCTGCTTTTGTGCGCGGGTCACGGCGATGGCCGTGGCGGTGGCCGTCGCCGGGCAGGAGGACTACGCGTACCTCTACAAGGACTCCTCTCACCCCGCCGGCTTCCTGGAGGCGTTCCGGGCGTTTTACCTGGACGGGCTGTTCACCGACATCACCCTGCAGTGCGCTTCGGGGGTCATCTTCCACTGCCACAGAGCCGCCTTAGCGGCTTGCAGCAGTTATTTTAAAGCCATGTTCACAGCAGATATGAAAGAGAAATCTAAAAACCAGATCAGACTCCCCGGGCTCAGCCATGCCGTACTGGAAGCCCTTGTGAATTATGCCTACACATCACAGATCCAGATAACAAAGAGAAATGTCCAAAGTCTGCTCCAGGCTGCAGACCTCCTCCAGTTCGCGTCAGTAAAGAAAGCCTGCGAGCAGTTTCTGGTGAGGCACTTAGACACTGACAACTGCATAGGGATGCACTCCTTTGCTGAATATCATGATTGCTCGGAGCTAGAAAAAGAGTCCAGAAGGCTATTGTTATGGCAGTTTCAAGAAGTGAGTATGCAGGAAGAGTTTCTGGACATTGGCAAGGAGAAGCTCT
The DNA here is from genome assembly GCA_024605025.1 of Megaceryle maxima. NCBI lineage: Eukaryota > Metazoa > Chordata > Aves > Coraciiformes > Cerylidae > Megaceryle > Megaceryle maxima. The sequence continues at coordinate 2,616 of JANHGN010011870.1, forward strand.
CTTACATTCTCTCCAGAGAGAATCTCAATGTTTGGAAAGAAGAGGCAGCCATTGAAGCTGTTGTTAAGTGGGTTGCACACGACGTGGAAGAAAGAATTGAAGACATCTATGAACTGCTGAGCTGCATTAGAGTAGACTTAGATAACATGTATTTGAGGTCAGCTTTAAGCCTACAAAAAAAATGCAGACTTAATGACAATAAGATAAAGTCGCTCATATATAGTGCCCTGAACCTCAGTCCCAAAGGTCTTTCCAGGAGACCCACAGCAGCCATGCATGTGATCGGAGGATATTATTGGCATCCCTTATCGGAAGTGCATGTTTGGGATCCTTTAACCAATGCATGGGTCCAGGGAACAGAGATGCCGGATCACACCAGAGAAAGCTATGGGGTCACTAGCTTGGGACCAGACGTCTATGTGACAGGAGGTTATAGAACAGAGAGCATCGAAGCCCTTGACACCGTGTGGATATATAACAGTGAGAGAGACGAGTGGACAGAAGGCTGCCCCATGCTTGATGCAAGGTATTACCACTGTGCAGTGTCCTTGAGTGGCTGCATCTATGTGTTGGGTGGTTACCGAAAGGGAGCACCAGTGCAAGAAGCTGAGGTCTATGATCCTTTAAAAAAGAAATGGCTTCGTATTGCAAACATGATCAAAGGTAGGTAAGCTTTTGTATGGCATCTGGCTCAAATGTCGATCCTTTTGCATTTTGCCACTTTTAAGTGCCATGAACACATTTAGGGTTTAGTCCAAGTTCTAGTGAAGCTCATGGGAATCTGCTGTTAATGTTGGTGGGCTTTGGTTCATGTCTTTACTATCTGAACAACTGCAAACATCCAAATGTTGTGCCAGGTTATTTCACAGAACACTAGGGTGAAAAGCTAAATGGTAACTTAGTTTAATTTTGCTTTCTCTCAGGAGTAAAATTTCTGTTCAAATTAGAAGGAAATGAGAAAACTACCGAGTCCATTCAGTAGATGGTTGAAGAGCAAGCTCCAATAAAAGGATTGTATTCTTTAACTGTAAAACTAGGTTACTAAGATTTTCTGTGCAGTCATTTCTAAAGGTGTCATCTTGATTTCAAACTTCTTACATGCAGCTTCCTCATATTTCAGTGTATCATCTGTTCAGGATCCTTATTTTAATCATTAGAGTAAGAATAATGAAAAGCACTAATACCCATTTCTAGCAGCCAAAATAGTGATCTATTAAAAATGGATCAACTTGGATCACAGCGTAAGTAAAGGGTATTATTCTGATATAAAATTTGTAAGCTATTGTACATTTTATAATACATTTTAATATATAAATGAAATTATTTAAAAATATTAAAATTTACTGTCCGTTGATGAAACATACTACTTTTCTACATGCATTAGAGTCTTTGGAGGCATCTATTAACAGGAAAAAAGAGTTATGCTCCTACAACTTTCTTCATTGTTTGTGTATTTTCCACAAACATTGCTGTTAATCTCTTTTTATTTCCTTTAAAAATAGAAATGCTGTGCTAATACTGTGAGCAGTTACACATTTTGTGCAGTTGTTTTCTCCTATTTTCTGTGTGAAACTTCTTAGATGCTTAAAAATGCCACACTAATTTCCTAATTTCAGTCCGTTTTATCTTGTTAGATCCCTTGTTTTATTTTGTTTTGTTCTCCTAGAGACAGAGTTAGCATGGCTCCATTCTGTTTGTGTCCTTGTTTATACAATAGCATAGTTAATAATACCACAAGAAAGACTAAAGAGATCAGAAAGGATACCCCATTGTCTTCATCCTTGCCATATAAGTCTCTTTAACCTAATGAAGTATTGAAAGTAATTCCATATTCCATAACCAATGTGACAATGTGTCTTTAGTTAATGCATAAAAATTCTGTGAAAAATTTTATGTGGCTTTATTATATGCAGTAAGAATTGGTTACTGTAGTTTCATTTACTTGCTCTTGGCATATGCTGGTAAGGTTAAGGTGTCAAGGTGCCTTGACACATTTATTTAATTTCACATTCAGTTAAATACTCGTAAACATAATTTCACCCTAAAATATTAATTCACAAGTCATTTGAAATGGGATCATGGGTGGAAGTGACTGTGGTTATTGTGTGCAGTCTGAAGGTGTGCTGTGACTTTCACACTGTGTACAGGTGTTGGAAACGCCACTGCCTGTGTCCTGCATGAAGTCATCTACGTAACTGGAGGTCACTATGGGTACAGGGGAAGCTGCACTTACGATAAAATCCAGAGATACCATTCAGGTAGCAATGAGTGGAGTGTAGTCACCACAAGTCCGCATCCAGGTAAACAATGTTTTCTGTAATGAGTGGAGAGCTTGGTTTGATTACTTGTATCTGGGAGTCTTTAAGTCCACTTAAGAGTTTCTAGCATGTTCTTAATAAAAGGAGCAATGCCTATAGGGCAGCAAGGGTCAGAGAGGGATCCTCTCCCTCTTGTAGACTCAGAGGGGAAGGGAAGACCCTCTTCAAGCATCTGTTCTATAGAAATCACTATATAACTACAGAACTACAGAATGGAAGCATTCTAATAGAAAATACAGTAAACTAACTTTCTATAAAATGCATCTATTAATAGGCATTTGGAAAAAAATAATTTATATTAATTTTGAAAGGATTTTCTCTATGTTCTACATTTGGTAACAGTAAGTTTTAAAAGCAATTCTCACTAAGAACTTGTGGTCACATCTGTATTTTCTGTCATGCCTTGAGCTTGCTTTAACCAAGTATAGAAAAGTCCTGAGGTGTCTCCTAGGCTTAGAGAAGAAACTCAGCCACCCTCAATGGTGCCTAGTGTTTGTCAGGTAGTTGCAGTTTAACATTATCACGCTGAGTTGAACTGTGTTCCTTTCTTCCTGAAGAATATGGATTGTGTTCAATTACGTTGCAAAACAAGATCTATTTTGTGGGTGGACAGACCACGATCACGGACTGCTATGACCCAGAGCAAAATGAGTGGAAGCAGATGGCTCACATGATGGAGAGAAGGATGGAGTGTGGTGCGGTGGTTATGAATGGATGCATCTATGTAACAGGAGGATATTCCTCTTCAAAAGGAACGTATCTCCAGAGTATTGAGAAATACAACCCTGAACTGAATAAATGGGAAACAGTAGGTAATCTTCCCAGTGCTATGCGGTCACATGGCTGTGTCTGTGTGTATAACGTTTAAGCATTTAGTTCTCATATTGCTGTTACAGAAAACAGCAGAGGCAGTATTCATAATCGTACTAATTGCCTCATGAGTGAGATGGCTAATACAATCTCTTGCCACACATCATTAAAAAGGAGGTATAATTTGTCTTTATTTTAAACAACTCAGAAATGTAAATGTAGCATATTTTCCCATATATTTTTCAGTCCAATAATTTTTTGTCATGAAAGTTTTCAAATTACTTTCATATCATACTTTCTGCAGCTATCTAGGAACTACTGTGAAAAACATACTTTTTTTCATTAATTGTGGGTGTAACTATGACCTGGTGCTAAGGTGAGTAAAGCCAAACAAAATGCTTTGCATTTCTATGGACTTCTGATCTTAAGGTGAAAACTTTGATACTTCAAAGGTAGCTATCAAAGTGGTTAATTGCCACAAGCTCTACGTATAGAGCAGTATCACTTGGATAACTAAGTTATCTCATTGAGAAATCATGGGCAGTTACAGGATGCTGCTAATTCTATCTTCAGATGCCAGAGTGGAGAAAAGCACAGTCTGGGAATGAGGGAAGAGCTGTCATGCAGTAGTCTCAGAGCACAAGCTGAAAGTGTGCATTAGTTTTTCAGGAGGAGAACAGTGCTTTGCAGTACAAGGCAGCCTGGGACAAGTGCTCGCTTTGCCATCCCCTCCCTGGCAGTGCCCATGAGAAATGAAACAAGACTCTTCACAGCTTTGCAATGGGCTCTTTGGCTGATGAACAGGTATTGATGATTTATTTTTTTTTTTTAGGGAAAAGCCTTACCAGGGTAACTGTGTTTTTTAAGATCAAATTAAGATGAGTGTCTTTATGGAATATAAGGAGGAAATGAGAGAGACTGGAAAGTTGCTGACATCCCCCCCAATGTACAGACTTCTCTATTTCTTTGAATACCATAAGGTCTTTTCTGAAAGACCTAAACTGTGACTTGAGCAAAGATGATAACTTAAGAAACTTGTCAAATTATGTTATGCATGGAAAACCTGAATGCTATATGGTCCACTGGATTTTTTTTTTTTTTCTCTACAAACATAATACAAGATCTTCAAATTCTGTCTAGAAAACAAATTGAGATGTGCAGGAGGGTCATAATTTTGTCACCTCTTCACTGTGAGACTCTGTAGCAGGCTGCCAGCACAGCATGGCAGTGCCAGCACCAGCAGAAAGCAGAATCCATATGTAGTATTTAAATAGGCGGTGTTTTGACCCTGCTATTCCCAGCCTTCTCAGCTGTCCTTATTCTGCATCCTCCCACGTAGGTAATAATACAAATATATTTGATTGAATCATTACTGCAGTGATTTCTTAAGATTTGTTTTCATATCTTGTATAGATAGTGTTATGAGCCTGCTTTCCTGAAGGAGCGAGGCGCAACTGCATTGTCTTTCTGCACGCATGTAAGCTCCTCTCTAATGCAGGACTGGCTTGTCTGCGTTCAGCCATGTTCTACAGGGAGGTATAGGCCTTAAAAATACACCCTTTTTTTCAGGTTTTATGAAAAACAGTAACATGGCAGGCAGGGAAGAGGGAGACAGAAAGGAAGCACATGAATTGCATGGAAACTACGAGATGGCAAAGCCTGCCCAGTATTGAGGAGGTGTCTGTGATCAGTGTTTCTACTCCTGTCTCTGCTACCCCTTACCCAGTCCCCCTTCAGCTGCTGTGGGGCTGCACAGTCTGACAGTGGTGATCCAAATAAAGAAATGCCTTGGGGAGCAGAGAGGCTTTTTTAGCCCAGATCAGTTCCCCAGTCCAGTTTATAAAATTACCAGAGAAACAACTGTTGGACATTGGCATGGGAGGCAGGGACAACCCAGGGGTGCTGTAGGGTGTGGTGGGAACTTCCTACATCAGAACTGCGACCTAAAATCAGATTTTGGGTTTTTTTGATTTATCAGATATTATGAAAGAAGGTTTCCAAGCATGTAAGCCCCAAGTTTGTAATATTTGTTTTTATTGAGGATAAGCATTTTCAATATATTTTTGCTCTTTCACATTTTAATGCTGTTTCTCACTTGCATTTGGCTGCCAGTAGCAGGCTGCGCTTGAACTCTGAGCTTTGATGTGAAGTTCTGTGGTGTATATAGTTCTTGTTTTGATGTCTTTGTGTGTCACCTTACTACGCCAAAAGCTCATGTGTGCCTGAGTTCAGTGTTTTGCTTTGAGATATTTAAGGACCCAATCTAATTTGCTTGAAGACTCTAAACTGTAAAGAGATGTGGGGAACTGAACTGTGATGCTCTTTGAAGTGCATGGGCCTGGCAGGTGGGCAAAGGAAATAAAGTGAATTTGTTTCTCCTGGAAATCTCCACAGCTGAGATTTGTTCAAAGGCAGGTGGAGATTTAAAGGACAACATCACAAAAGCATGGAAGTGATCTTTGTACTGAACAAAACCGCAACGAACTCAATGTTTGTATGTAATTATTCAGTGCAAAATATGTGCCCAGAAGCTTCATGTTTGCTGAAAAACATGAGCATGGAGCAGCTGCTTGTGGCTGGCCCTGAAGTTCATTCTGGCCCATATCCTATTACTGACAGTCATTAAGTTGATGACAGGATGTAAGAACAAGAGAAAGACTAACAAAACCTCACAGCATCCACTTGCCTGTTGCTTCTAAACTGGGTGCTCAATGTTAGTGAAGGACAGCGCTGTTCCAGAGCCTGAGCCCAGGCACTGGGCACTCTGCAGGTGACAGATCCCCTACTTCTTGGCCTCTGTGTGACTGGGAAGTAAAAAAAGAAAGCGCCTTTAGCACTCCCCTCTTAGGAGAGTCTGGGCTGATCTGGTATAAACAAAAGTTGGTGAGGTCACAGCATAGGGCTTCAGTCCTAATTTTTAGAGATTTTTGAATGCATTAGAATGAATAGAGCACTGAAGTTCAGACTTGCCATCAAATTTTAACTGGTGCTATTTTTTTTACAGTAACCTACAATATCCTTTTAAATTAGCTCATGGCCATAGCACATCCCAAGAAAGCACATAGCAGTCAGGTCTTGAGCGCATGCAGGAATGTGAGTTTAGTAGAGAGGAAGAGGATGGTAGGCTCTGGTCACTAATGTGTATCCTGTGGGGGGTGGAAGGCTCAGAGCTTTACTTTTAATAATACATTTTTTATATATATGTATATATGCATATATATGTTTTAATGATATGTTTTTAATATCTGAATGTGAACACTATAAAATATTGTGCTACGGGACCCACACGAGGGTAGGCACCGTGCCACTTGTGAACTAGAAAACGAAGTCCTCCCGTATGAATTGTTAAGTCAGTGCCCTTAACTGGAACGTTACTCCTGCGATCCCCAGGCCTGTAGCGCTATAGGCGCGAGCAGCGCATCCACAGTACTTAAGTCAATAGCTGTAATAGTAAATAAATGTAAATAAAGTATCAGCAGACACAGAGAGGCTTTTAAGACCCTTTTTCTGTTGCCAGCAAAAGTGGGAGAAGCGAAGCCCGGCGGGGGCAGCCCGCGCTCCGGCCACGCCAGCCCCTCCCACTGCTGCCTCGCGCTCGCCAGCGCGAAGGAGAAACGCGAACACGTTTTCGCGCGTCACGGGCTCCGCTTCCCAAATCTCTCCGTGCGCAGCTGCTCCTCTGTCCACGCTGACAAGCGGTCGCCGCGCAGGACTGCGGGACTCGCCACTTACAGCGGAGCAGTCCGCACGGCTGGACTTCTCCCCACTAGGGCCTGGCTGCAGCCCCGACCACCACAGGCAGCGCAGGGGGTCACCCTACCCTGTGAACCCCGCTAAGATCCTGCTCCTGTCCCGGAAGCGGCGCCCACGTGAGGGGCGGGCAGCGGCGGCCGCAGAGGCTGCTGGGCCACGCGACGCCGAGTTGCGGCCTTTAAAGCGGCGGAGCGGGGCCGCGTGGGGCCTGGTTCTCGGAGCTGCGGCAGGTTTGTGCTGGGGGCGGCCTCTCGTCTCTGTGCTGGGAAGCTGCCCCTGGGGGACGGCACTGTGCTTCGCTAGGCCCGGCCTTTTGGAGGAGCGGCGGGACGCGCTGTGCCGGGGCAGGGGGGATGGCGGGGCCCGTAAGGGGAACGGTGGTAGGGCTGTGAGGGAGGAGTGCTCGGAGCCGGCGAACACGTGCTGCTCCTCTTGCGCCAGCTCGGGGAGCAGCGCGGCGTGGGCCCGACCGTGCCCGGTTGCGGCGCGTGAGCCGCCGCCGCTGCGACAGTTGGTAACCGGAAGCAGCAAATAATGCTGGCGGCAGCGCTTCGTGTCACGGGTGGGCTGGTGGCACCGCTCCAGCCCGGGCGGTCCCGGTGTGCCTCCCGCGAGTTGTCACTGCCCGCGAGGGCCTGGGGGGAGGGCTGCGCTCCGCTGCGGCCAGGCTGAGGCGTCCGCTGGGCGGGAACCTTGGTCGTGGGCCTCGAGGGTGTCTGAAGCGGGTCGTGTTGCTGCTGTAGAGATGGACAAGCTGATGGTCTCCTAGCGTAGGTGTACGCTCAGGAGCCAATGTTTCAATCATTTAAATACTTCTTCTAAGAAATTATTTCTCGTACTGCACTAATTCTGCTCAAAAAACAACTGTGCAAGTAGCATCAGTGGTACTGAGTGGGGACAGTTAATCTTGACCTTAAATAAAAAACTGTATTTTGATATAAGAACCTAGTCAGAAGGCTCAAACCTCTTACACACGGGTTCCTGATCAACATATCACATGAGTATCAGTTCCATGTTACTTTATTG
>JANHGN010011872.1:7565-42682 GCA_024605025.1 Megaceryle maxima
GACAAGGGAGCAGCACAAAGCTGGCAGATCTTTAAAAACACTTTTCACAGAATACAAGAGCTCTTGATCCCTAAGTGTAAGAAATCAAGCAAGAAAGAGAAGAGACCAGCATGGCTGAGTCACAACCTGCTGGTCAAGCTAAAAAGTAAGAACAAGCTACACGGGCAGTGTAAACAGGGGACGGGTATCCTGGGAAGAGTACAGAGATGCTACGCAATAGTGTAGGCATGAGGTCAGGATGGCCAAGGCACATTTTGAACTGAATTTGGCAAGGGACCCAAAAAATAAGAAGAAGGGCTTCTACAGGTGCATCAATGAAAAAAAGAAGGTGAAAGAAAACTTACCGCCCCTGAAAAACAAGAACAGGGAGCTAGTAGCAACAGATGAAGAGAAGGCTGAGGTTCTCAGTGATTTTTTTTCCTCAGTCTTCACTAGCGGCATCTCTCTGAACACCTCCAAACTAAGAAAACTACAAGGCAGGAATCAAGGTGGTGAAGTCACTCCTGTTGTATGTGAAAATCAGGTTTGTGACTTCCTGAGGAACCTGAACATACATAAGTCTATGGGACCCGATGAGATGCATGCCAGAGTTCTGAGTGAACTGGCAGATGTAGTTGCCAAGCCACTCTCAGTAATATTTGAAAAGTCCTGGCAGTAGGTGAAGTCCCTAGTGATTGGAGGAAGGGACATGTCACACCTATCTTTAAAAAGGGTAGAAAGGAGGACCCAGGGAACTACCGACCTGTCAGCCTCACCTCTGTGCCTGGGAAGATCATGGAGCAGATTCTTCTAAAAAGTCTGGTAAGGCACATGGAGGGCAGGGAGGTGATCAAGGACAGCCAGCATGGCTTTACTAAGGGGAAATCCTGCCCGGCAGGATTTGGGGGTGCTGATAGATGAGAAACTGGAAATGAGCAGCCAGAAGGCAAATCCCATCCTGGGCTGCATCAAAAGAAGTGTGGCCAGCAGATTGAGAGAGGTGATTCTGCTGCTCTACTCTACTCTGGTGAGACCTCACCTGGAATACTGCATCCAGCTCCAGAGCCCTCAGCACAGGAAGGACATGGACCTGATGGAGTGGGTCTAGAGGAGGGCCACAAAGATGATCAGGGGGCTGGAACCCCTCTCCTACGAGGACAGGCTGAGGGAGATGGGATTGTTCAGCCTGGAGAAGGCTTCAGGGAGACCTGATAGCCACCCTCCAGTACCTGAAGGGAGCTTATAAAAAGACTGGAGAGGGCCTGTTTACAAAGGCCTGTAGCGAAAGGATGAGGGGTAACAGTTTTAAATTAGAAAGGAGTGGATTTAGATTAGAAATTAGGAAGAAGTTCTTTACCATGAGAGTGGTGGAGCACTGGAACAGGTTGCCCAGGGAAGTGATTGAGTCCCCATCCTGGAGACATTCAAGGTGAGACTTGATGAGGCTCTGAGCAACCTGCTCTAGTTGGAGATGTCCCTGCTCCCAGCAGGGGGGTTGGACTAGATGACCTCTAGAGGTCCCTTCCAACACAGACATTTCTACGAATCTATGAAAGTCCGTAGAATGACTCTTAGGTAAATTTTGTTGATTTTGACTTAAGTTTAGGATGAAATTCTCACTTCATTAGTCATGCTCTGAGTTGAAAGCTGCACACATCTTCATTACAGTGAATGTCTTCTCCCAGCCCTGCTCTTCCTTAGCTTTTGTCATTACAGAAAGATGATCACACAGGTGATGGAACCTGAAGTGATGATTAGAGAACTACTGAACACTGACCACTTGGACACACCTGCTCCTTTGTTATTTTTGTAAGGTACCTTGGCATCTGTCTGTTCAGAGTCATGCTCAGAGGTATGGATACCAATGACCCCATGAGATACTATGGCACTATCATTAGCATCCAGCATCCACTGGCATAAAGTGGAGTAGCCAAATCTAAAAATAGACCTGGCAATTTTTCATGTAACTAGAAAGATGATTTCTAGTTCAACTAGAAATATATCATGTAATTCAATCTTCCCTCAACAATCTATGAATGTCCCTTTCTTTCCTTTATACTGTTGCTTAACCATGGCTGGATTCCTGAGAGGGGTGAGAATGGACTGTTACATATTTTGCATATGGGAACATATGGCATATGCTTCAACTCTGTATCCATATATGTATGTAAATCTCTTGCAGACATAAGGATAGTAGTTGTCAGTTTCTTACAGACAAATTCGTATCTTTTATCACTATTCACATCATCTTGAAATTTAAAGCCTGGAAAGAATGTATTTTGTAACAGCAAACATCCTTCCAGCTCCAGGTGCAGAAGAGTGTGTCCAGGAGTGCTCAAGGCTAAGTGCTTTTGATATTGCAGTTTTGTTGACTTGGAAAAAAATAAGAACTGACCATTGTTTAAGGGAGTTGGCTAGAAGCTCTCTTTAGTTCCCACTCTGCTAAAAGATGTGGTGTAACTCTGGAAAAGTCATTGGGAACCTGTGTCCTGTACAGAATGTGAGAAGGAGGGAAGTAAAACATACAGGGACTCAGTACTAAACCTGGGTGATACTTTAAATTTTTCACAACTTAAAAAATGTTATGATCAGTACTGCTCAAGGCTGTTTCCTCAGCTGGTATGTAGTTCCAGAGTTAGCCAAAAGTGTTGTAGGTGTGTCAAAGAAGCGGCCTGGCAATAATTACAGAGTCACAACACTCAGCTGATGTCAGAGGAGCTACACTGATCTACTCTTGCTGAGTAGCCAGCCAGTTGCTTTTCAAGCAACTTGCACATTGTCTTATTCCAGAAGAATAAGAAGCTGTGGAATAAGTGAAGTAGGAGTTGGGTTTGTGTCCTTACCGCCCCCCCCTCCCCACTTTAATGAGGCCAATAGTGATACTTATCATCTACCTTGTTTTCCTGAAATAGAAACTAAATTCATAGTGACTTTTATCTGAAAGTATTTTTTATTATTCTTCTTCTCTTAAATTACATTGCCATACAGATGTAGTGATTTACTGAAATTTTCTGCCATTTACAAAAGCAATTTACATTAAGTTCTGTCCTTGAGTATCATTCTGATTTTTGCTTTGTAGTCATTGTGACTTTGTAAGTCTTGAGGGATCCTCTTTTACATATTTCTGTATTCTGTTGCTCTAAGGGCTAAAAATTTTAATCAGCATAAGAATTAAATTACAAGAGATAGAATCCTAGCAGTTATGGTCAAAATAATAGGAATATTTAGAAATTATATGTTAAAACTGTAGTTACATCTACTGGAATCAGAGATATTTGTTGGTTCTTCTGAATAGTGCCTATTATTTCTTTGGAAAGAAAAAAAAAAGTAGCTTGAGTGTGATTAACATCAGTTATTACTATTGTCTCCTTGTGAGAGGTTCTACCACCTGAGTTTAGTATGTCTATAGCAACAGCACCATATGTCACATTTGAGGCTATGAAGACATCTTCATGAGAAAGAGAAAAAGCCAGTTAGAGACAAGGAAGCAGGTAGCTACCTGAAGTGGATATTGCATTAACAAATGAAACCCAGATTCTTTCAGAAAATTAATTGCTGTTGGAGTTTTCTGTTTCTGCAGTTGTGCCTTATGTCCAATCCATTGTGTGCCTTGAGGGAGCAGAAACATCCCATAAGGGGGAAATGGGTAGCATGGAAATGGATGAAAAAGATCATCTGAAGGCAAACTGGTGACCATTCATGAAAATTAATTAGGAGAACATTTTCTTGTTACAGTTCTAATTGAAAATCCATTTTATAACAGAAAATAGTTATTTCCATGCTTCTTTGTAGAGTATTGCTGAAAGCCAGAGTATATATCATAGCTCTGAGAATCCTGATTTTTTAATTTCTGTCTCCAAACCTACATTTCTAAGGGAATTTAGATCTATCCATTTCCATTACGTATATGCTTGGAAAGGGGCTGTACTTCACCAGATCTAAAAAGGATAGTACAGTTGATTGTACTTACAAACATAATTTTTTAGAAAGCTTATTGTCCCAGGGAAAGTGCCTATGGTATGATGAACAACCTTGCCCATTCCTGATTTTTTTTTTTTTTTTTAACTCCACATTTGGTAATAGTTTAAGCCTTCTAGGTGTCATGGTTTAAAGTCAGGGCTGCCCTTTAGACTTTAGAACAGATGCTCTCTGTTAACCCCCCTCCCCCCCTGAAGGGGAAGAGAAAGGGAATAAGGGAGAGAAACTTAGAGATTAGAAAAGCTTTAATGAAAATGAGGAAAATAATAACAAAGAAAAAAGGAATATATCCAAATGCATGCAAAAACAGCACTGAATTCAATCCCTCCTGATGGTAATTATGTCACTGTCACCACTGATGATGTGGAGCAGGCACCAGGAGGGTCCCAGACTGGGCCCAGCAGCAGATGGGAACTGTGTTCAGGAGCTGGATTCAGGAACACAAAGAAAGAAGGCAGAATGGACAGAGTCCTCAGATGCCAGCCATTGAAGAAGTGAGGAAGAGACTGGAAGAGGACCCAAGCCGAGCTGAGCAGAGCCAAGCAAAATGAGATGAGATCCTCCTCAGCTTTATACTGAATAGGATGTATATGGGATAGAATCCCTTGTTGGTCAGTTTAGGGTCACCTGTCCTGTCTGCTTCTCCCTGCAGGTGCAGCCTTTTACTTTTTGCACTCCCCAATTTGGTACAGAAGATCCTGCAGTGGCCTTGGTCTGCACACCAGTTCTTGGTACTAAGTGTGGGGTGTTATCCCTGCTAGAAGCAGACACTGCCTGGGAAAACAGGCTGCTACCTTCAGACAGTGCAGTTAGTTAGAAGAACATAGCTGAAAAGTAAAATCACTGAACAGAATTAGTTCTGTTCTCACTCAAACCAGGGCACTAGGTTAATATAGTAAATCTCTGAAGATGATGGATCTTTTGGGGCTGTAGCAGGTATCTCTGACAGTAGTCTTTGTGAAAAATAGAATATAATAGAAAGTAACACTGACCTAAATTTGATTTTGAAAAGAGCTTCAGTTAGAAAGCAGTATAATATAAATGAAGGCTAGCATGTGGTCTGCTCTGTTACTTATATGGTACATTGCATCCATATCACAAACTCATTCATGACCTTGGCAAAAAATGTAATAAATGGAAATGGAGGGGTAGAGTGCCTATATGCCCGTAATGATTTCATGTACATACATGCAATGCTGATATGCTGGCAGCCTGAATCCTACAGCACCCACAGCAAACCCTGTGACCTATTTTCTGAGCGTTATTGCTCATTTTTTTCAGACTGGTAGTAGCTCTTGCTACATATAAAGGAAATTGCTGGTTTGCTGATAATCTATTTTTGTTATGATTCACTGTTGGTACTTACTTCAGGTTTTCTTTTACAGTCCATCATTTGTCTGCTCTCAAATTAAGAAGCTCACAGTTTATATGACCCTGTCTGCCTCATTATTAGATATTACTTTTTTCCCCATTAATATCTTTTGAAGCTCTTGACTTCTAGCCAAGTATCTGACAGTAAAATCAGTAAGATGCTTCTATCCCAATTCTAGAAATCAGTTAATTACATTACCTTAGGCCGCAAAGGAAAGCTTCTTTTGCCAGTTTAATTTCTGCTGTATCCATTTATGTCAGTGTTTTGTGAAAAAATACTCTTATTATGTTGCTTGTTTAGTTTATTTTTTCTTCAGTTTTGGATGCTCTTCAGAGTTTTCAGAATTTATCTTGAGAATTAGTTGTAGACCAGTAGTCTGAGAGGAACTAGAAAGCAGGATTTAAGGCTTAAGCAAGATTTTTTTTCCCTTTCCATATTTCCCTCTTAAAGTGTTGTGGTTTAACCTCTGCTGACAGCTAAATACCACAGAACCACTCACCCACCGCTTCATTCCCCCACCCCCCTCCATACCCCTTCCTGTTGGATGGGAAGGAGAATTGGATGTATTCAGCCCCAGGGGTTGAGATAAGGACAGTTTAATAAAACTGCACAAAGATATAAACCAGCAGTAATAACAATACTATTAATGTAATGATTTACAAAGTGAGTAATAGAAAGTGGGAAAGCTCTACCTGTTCCCGAGAGACCAACTTTCCCTGCTCTGGCCACACTGAAGCTACATGTAGAAGCAAGTTGAAAAGAGGCTCCCCCAGCCCAGGACAGACCTCCTTTTATATAGGGGCATGACTCAATATAGTATTAATATGAAATTGAGAGCATAAAGCCTCCTCCCACTTAATTCTATAAATTGGTTTCAATCTGTTTTAACTGCAGAATATATTGCAAGGCAAATCAGGAAATCTGTAAGAGAAAAGGGAAATACTTGAAAGGATTGGGTTCTAAAGAACAGGAAAATTAAAGTACATGCATACTGTAAAAGGAAATAGCTTCTTTATAAATAACTCCTTTGTGCATACATGTGAGAACTCGAAAACAAAATCATACTTAAAAGTTTAATTTTGTACTCAATTATTCAAATGTGAATTCTTTGTCTGCTTCCATTGATACCAGTGACAGCTTTATTTGTTAATTAATAGGAGGTAGTTTTGGATCCCAGTTAGGCAGTCTGACAGAGTAAAGCAAAAGATTCCCTGGGCTCCAGTTGCTCATAACATCCTGGGACACTGTTGTTAATAATGAACCTCTAACATTTGCAAACACATTATGAATGAGGAGGAATGTTACAAAACTGGTGAGAAGGGAAAGAAGGATTATCTTGACATGAAGAAAGGTTCAGGGCTTGTTTCTTCTTTGCCACGGTTCACACCAGTCCCTTGGTGCTGCCATTCTGTAGCCCAGTACTGTGCCTTGTCAAAGGATAAACCAGAACAACTTTTACATTGAGTTAAGCTTATTTCAGAGGCAACTGTAAGATGAAAGTTGTGCAAGAATCAATAAAATGGGAAGCAGAGGAGAAGGATGCTCATGAATGTTAGCACATGCTGTTATATACAAGGATGTGCAATTCAGCTTTCTGAAAGGCCTATTTTCTTTCTTGTATTTATACAGCTGCTTCCAATTTAAATTAAATGCTCATTTGCTGAAAACTGATAGTGATAAATTGAGTGTAATAATGGTTTAAAAAAATTATGAAAGGCAAGTTAATAAAGTTGAGCTCAGCTTCTTTATTCTTGGTCACTCTGGATTTAACAGAAAAATGCTTAATTTTAGCTCTGCCTGATCTAGGAAATGTGTGTATTATTGCACTGAAAGATAGGGTGCTTTTACAAACAGACATACACCTTGTGATATTTACAGTTATTTATCAAGCACATTATGATTATAAATAAAGGAATATATAGCTTAACTCCAGTACTACCAGTTACTCTAGTAATTTCCTTTTAAAAAACAACAACAAAAAAAAAAACCCCAAACCAAAACAGACAAACAAACAAAACCCACCACAAAAAACAAACAAATGCAAAACAAACAAACAAAATCCCAAAACAAAACAAACCATAACAACAACAAACCAAACCAACCAACCAAAAAAAAAAACCCCAAACCAACAAAAAAGCTATAGGCTATAATATGCAAATATGCAAAATGTACCCTTTTGATATGCTAGTGGATGCATTTTTTACATCAGAAGTAGTAACAGGACACAGATGTATATGAAAGTGAAAGAAATGGTGTAAGTGGAAATGGGTTTAGAGGATTTGTCCTAGTTGTAAGGAGGTTTATTTGTCAGTCTTTAAATATGTTCATACACAGCAATGCAAAGATCTGGAGTCCTCAAAAGTGATGTTGAAAAATACTGTGTGTCTAAAAGTCGTAGGAAGGACAAGACGAAAAATTTCAGCCATGAGGAGAACAAACTAATAGTCCTTGAAATACCCAAAAATATATTGACTAAAGAAAGCAGAGTAAGGACTCCTCCACTTCACTTTCCCTCTCTCAGCTCCAAAGCATAGAATAAACTTATTATGTTAGATTTCACTGTAATGGAAATTGCAGTCCTTGGGCTGCAGTGGGCTGAAGCAATTCCCAGCCTTCATTCTACTTTGTTATTAAAAGTTTCTTTATATCTCAACTCTCTGTGGCCCCATTACATATGATGGAGCAAAGCCATTAACCTCTTCTTATCTCTGTCAAAATGTGACCTTACTCCAGTGAAGAGCTCTGTATGTGGCTTTATAAAAGTGAGAGCTCTCAGGAGTTCTCAAGGTTCATTCAATTCAATTGCCCACAATTGCTTTGAATGGGCACAGTAAGTGGAAAAATGAATCTCCAGATGGCAGATAGAAGAATGCGATCAGAAAGTACAAAATCTCCCACACAAATAGTAGTAAACAGGACTGGAGAGGACCCAGGAGGTCCTTACCAAGTTCTGAATATTTCTGAAGTACAACGCTAACAGCTGCACTGCTGTCTAAGTACAGCAGGGTTGTTCTGTTGACCAACAGCTTGAAGGAAAGAATAACCAATCTCATATCGGAGGAGTCTTTTCCTCTATTTTTTTTCCAGTGCTTCCATGGTAACATAACTTCAGCTACAGCTTTCCTCTCTCTATCTGACATAAAACAAAACATGTTCCTGCTTCTTGACTCTCCAAGAGCCCACTCTGTGCATATCTTCATCATTCCACTGCATGAGCTCCTTGGCAGGAACGTTCTATTTCTTTCTGTGGGAAGGCTGATGCTCTATCTGTCTCTGATCTGCCATGATGTCCATTTCTTCCTATTCTCTTCTTCCTAAGAGCACACAATGATGCAAGAGACTCCATTTTCTTCTTCCACTCCTGGATTCTCTGTATTCCCCCTGCCAGGGGTCCTGTGCTCAGTCTGTCTAGCCCCTACGTTTCCTGCTCAGAGGCAGGAGTAGCATACACTATTTGTCCTTGGCCTCTGCTCTAAGTATGTCTCATTCAGACTGCTCCACTGAGGGTCCTCTGTTGTGACAACTGTTGTCCAAAGAAGTGGATTCACCACCTGGTGTGCAATAAATCCATTTCTCACATGCTCAGGAGAGACATTGCTTTTTTATTTCAGGGTTGTGCAAGCCTGGGTGCTCAGTGGTTCCCCACAAATCAAGCACACCAAATGAAACTCTCTGTGCTATATTTATTAAAAAGTTAGTAATTTACAAGCCCACTGTCTTTACAATGATTGGTTAGTAATTTACATACAATTAGAATACTGCTGACTTCATACTTCTGCCACTACACATGCTCAGGGGAAGGGTGTTCACCTGGGCAAGGGTCTTTTTGACCTATGGGTGTGATTTTTAGTATTATAATGAAGCGAGCTCACTTAAGGAGGTCACTAACTGTTGTTTAGCTGATAGTACAAAACTACAGAAAACCAGTATAATTCCATTCGGTTTGTATGTTTTCCAGGGTGTTTCTTCTTCAAGGACAGACAATTCTTGATTAAAAGTTCCCAGACTATGTCAACAGCTTCAAGGATAGTCTCCTCGTTATATGCACTAATACTTATCAAAAGACCTAACTAAATTCATAAGCAATGTCTGGGCAGATAACAACAGGGTGTTAATGGAAGCAGTCATTTGCTTTGTAGGTAAATGTAGGAAGTGGACAACATCTTTCATTTTTCTCCCAGATAATTACAATCCTGGCTAGGAGATTACTATTGCCTAGAGATTCTGGAATTCATCAGTGTCTCATGGAAAAATTATCCCAAGAATCACAAGTAGAGAGAAAAAAACATCAAAATCCCATTAAGCCCAAATTGTTGCAGCTCAAGCCTGGTGCTGCACTCTTCCCAGAACTGCAGGAAGAGAGGAATTCAGCTTTAATGGAGACTTTGGGGTTATCATGCAAGTGCATGATGACCTCTCATGTGACTTGGCTAGTGCCCTCATCCCTTACCTAGTGAGGTGATTGCAGGACAGAGTATCTTATTAGTGTGGGTCATCAAGACAGTTGAGGTTTTCATGTGTTTTTTTCCATGGCCTGCCATAAAGAAATACATTTCACTCAAATTAAAAAAAAAAAAAAAAAAAAAGACCAGAAAGCATGGAAATGAGGAAGTTCTAAGGAATGACTGAGTGGTCCCTATTTATAGTCTGGACTTGATATCATCAAAAACTTCATGAGTCAATTTGAGTATCCATGAGATATTTATCTTTACAGATGCTTAGGTCTCCTCTTTTTTTATGAAGTTCTCTAATGAAGTTAATGCATGAAAAACCAAAAAGGATTCCTGCTGGTATAGCCACTATCTTACTTCACGTCAGTCTTTTCCTTGCTTGTTTATGAAACTGCCTTATGGGTTGCCAGCAGCATTTTTGAGTGTTAGGAGAGATCTAGTGCTCTTCTGGTTGAATCCTTTGCTTGAGGAGGAACTTCAGCATTACTTACACTGTCTTGTAAAGGTCCAGCACTGCAATTTATGAACGTGCTGGTGAGAATTTATTGTTGTAAATACCACAAAATAACAGTATGGGGATACAGGAGGAATGGAAACTGGAGTACTGGTATGGTTCATCCGTTTTAAAGCAGGCTGTTATGGATTTTCTACGACTCTCAACTTGTTCTTGATTGGAAAGTGTTTGTTCAAGTACTGCTATACATAGCTGTTCTACTCTGCTTTGCATCTGCTATGGCCATTTGATAAAGTTTTAAAATGTGTTACTTATACTAGTGTTCATATCATGCTCCATGAATTCTTAGGTTTTTGGCCTCAGGGACAAGATTTTTGGGTCAGACCAGATCTTTTAATACAAGGATTAAGCTTTCAGGACTGTAAAACATCACAAGGGTAAAAGAGTAATTCATATTTAGAGTGACTATAAAGTTTTTTCTAATCTCCAAAGGCAAAATTATTTAAACACATTAAAGCAGAAGTTTTAATGATTTGAATCACCAGATTAAAGCAGAGATTTTTTTTTTAAGGCAAGCAAAAACATTCATCATAGATTAATGGAATTTGGAGTCAGGTTTTTAATATAATGACTGGAAGTGGCAGTTTTCTCTTTCTTACACTGAAACTTTTTTCCTATGGTATGAACATGACATCAGTCTAGCTGAAATGTATTTTCATTGTATGGGTTGAACTCATGCATAAGAAAGAAATTATCATATTTGCATTGGCTTTTATTTTCTTGTGCTCAAATATATACAGTTTTTCCTTATATACTCAATGTTAGTGCACTTCATATACCACATCATTGTTTCTGAAAAGAATATTTCTAATTGCTTGTTAGAGTTCTCTTTCAGGTAATTTACAGAAGTGAAAAATATGATCTTTGCACTTGAAGAGTCTGAGGGAATGTGAGGGTTTGTGTTAACAGATAAACTTCACAGTTTTAATTTAAATCATCCCTGACAACATCAAACATCCAGGTGCAACATAATCTGATATGTCAAAATTAAACTGATATATGAATGAGGTTATCATATACTCAGCTTTTCCTAGTTTAGGGGTGGGGTGTTTGGGGGTGTCCTTACCCAGAAACTTTTTGAAGCTGTATTTTAAGCTGCATGTGTACTGCGAGTCCATTTATCCATTGACACAAAGCAGACCTCTCATAGGGGTCCTACATAGATTGCAAAATCAGCAGCTATAAAATTGTATTTTTTCTGGTTGTAATGGTATAACTATATAGGTAGATGAAGCTACAAGGGGAGAGTTAAGCACAGAAAATTTAGGGTATGACTGGGTAAGAGATTCTTTATAAAATACAGGCTTCTGTTTCTTGACCTCACAGCAAATACAGAGTTGCTCGTCTTTTTATGGATTGCCATATTTATGGTATCTATTAATTTAATAGCGTACAATACCTTGATTTAGATTTATGCCACATAAATTCAAGGATCTTTTTCATTAGTATCAGCAGTAAACTGATCCTTTGTGATCAGACACAAGAAATGTTACATTCTGTCTTTTTGCAGTCACAAAACATGCTCCCATGTACTTTTTTAATCACTGCTCTTCTGTTTAGACTGAGGTAAATATCTTCTCTTCTTGCTTGATTGTGGACTAAATCCCTGTGGAATAATCTGTGATGTCTTTGTGTTGTATATTCTGACATCTTTTCATAACAATAGACTGTGGTGACATAAATTTGGAATAGTAATATACCTCCAGTTATTAAAACAGTCTTATTCAGTCTTATTATACATCTATCTTCCACAGCAAAAAGTGGGGAAAATAAAGAAGCACTGCTAATTGGTGGATCATGAGAAATAATGTAGAGAAGCAGTACAGTGATGAGGGCTTGAGGAGTAATAGATCTGTATTGTTGTATTCACCGATTTGCTTACTAATACTCCTTCTACAAGGCCTGTAAATACAAAGAAAAACTTAAATGTCGAGTCTCATAAAGGATATTCACAAATATCCTTTTGGTCCAGGGAGGGTGGTCACTGTTTACACTCAAGGGTGACACTCAGGTTACTCTTAAGGAGTTGCTTAACTCCGTTTAGTGTCCAGCTGCCCTGTAAGAGCTAATAGCGGAGCACTTGGCAGTCTTTCGCCAGCTTGAAGAGCTTGTTCATTTCCCCAGTTCAGACCTGAATATAAGCTGCAGATTCCTAACATTAGGCTCACTCTTCTCAGATATGCTTGGAGACCTATTTTAAGCATCTCAGAGAGCATCAGTGCTCCACAGACAAGACACTGAAAACATCAGACGAAGCTGGAAACAAGGCATACTACCCTGTGTAAAGTGTACTGACCCTTTCTGAATATTTCCAGAGCTATTCCCTGTTCCTTTGCACACAAGAGATGACATGAATGCAACAGTGTGCATTTCTGTGTCTGGTGCCAGTGCTGCTTAGTGCTGAGCATCAGGACAACTTTCTCTGTCTCACGTTAGTTGTAACTTTCTCTTTTGCTCCTTTTTCTTCTTTCCCAGTCCCTTGATAAAGAAGCAGGCTTTGATTTGCATGTCAGTGATCATTTGTATTTTGGAGATCTTCAAGAAATTAGATCAAGGAACCTTCTTGCGTTTGTTTATGGCATTGAACTCTGAACATCTGGGCAGTAGCCATCCAGTTGTCATATTAAAAAAAAATATATTTTGAAAAGGCAATAGGATGAACACTATTCCCTTTCCATGGGGGAAAAGCTGTGGGACAAAGCAGTGATTTAGCAGTTGTGCTGAGCACTGCTATAGTAGAAGACTGTGATGCCGCCTTTTGTCTCTGTGTAAGAAGGTATTGCCAAGGTTGATCTATTCAGCTGACATAAACCTTAATTGCTTAGCAATGATTTTGTAGCTGTTTTATTATAATTGACAAATGCCAAATGGGATATGTAGTAGTGGTATTTTACTGCAGCAAGGTGTTCTGAGGAAGCATCTAAGATAACATTTGCAGGTAGAGTTAATATGCTATTTTAGACTACTTGGTATAATTGGAAAAGTTAGAGGAGCATTTGGGCACAAGGTTCATTGTAAAGTTCTCAGTGTTACAGATAATTCTTGTTCAAGGGAGTGCCTCTTTGCCGAGCTATAGGGAGAGGAATTTATGACCACAATCTTTGTCCTTCACCTTAAAGTTTTGCAGAGGGCTGGCAAATCCAACAAGTAGTTTGTCATCTACTCCTTTCCTTATTTTCAGATAAGACTTCTTAAGCATTAGCAATGGAATAACAGGAACTGAAGTGATGACCTCTCCTCTTACAAAACAAACATCTTTGCTTTCTAAGACCATGAGAAAATGACATCCATACAATAATGGCTGACTGATCTAGTTTGACTCTCTGTCCTGCCTAGGATGCAGAGGTAGGTGCTCATCATCAAGGAACACAATAAATGCACACCAAAATTAATGTCTTCTCTGGTTCAATCTTCCTACTATTTGATAAAATGCTAATAATAAAAAAAAAAAATTAAAATTGTAACTGGGGAAAAAAAATTCATATCACAGTTCCTCATTTTCCACCTTGATTGTTTTTTCACTTACAATATTAATACCTGAGTTGAGGTATAGTTGATTGCTTTAAATAGCAAAGATGATTTCTTAAGTTTATCATTTTGTGATGGAGTATTTTTCATGTGTAACCATAAATTTTGGAAACAGTTATAGTTTTGAAAAAGCAGTATTTTTCCAAGTATCTACTTAATGATTTTGAAATGTCAAAGCATTTCACCTGTAGTGGTTAAGCAGAGACATGTGGCAGCTACTGGTCTGCATTGCTGCTTGTTTGAGTAAGTATATGGAAGCAGAATGTTAAGGTGTATTGCCTTTGATTATGGCAACACTAACAGGGTTTACAAGTTAACAGTAAGGATCTTCAGATGAGAAGCAAGGACAACTCTGTGAAAGAGAAAAGGAAGGAAATATATTCTGCGAGCAGCCTAGCAACTTAAAATGCATGACAGAATACATGCCCTTTTCTATTCTTGATTCAGCATCTTAAAAACAAGAAAAGGAGATATGTTCCTGTTATTATGCTAGGTCTAATAGTATAATAGACCTCAATTTTCTACACATCTAAGAACTTGGAATGCAGACAAGAGATGTGTATTTACTGAGATGAAGATAGTCATAATTAGTTGGCTGCATGATTGAAGAACCAGCTATTCAACCTTAGATATGAGATTCTGAATAGACTGTAGTTATATACAAGAAACATTAAGCTATAAAATGTTTAACTGTATACACAGTGGTGGCTGAGGTGGTGTTGGTACATCGCTTCTCCTCTGCTTTCCCTTTATGTAAATGTTTAAATAAATCTTCAAGTTTTGGGGCATGTGCTTTCCTCAGGTGAAAAGGTAACATCTACTAATGGCTGATTCAAATTAAAATTTGATGTAATTTGAAAATATTTTATTATATACACAGTGGTGGATTACCAACTAAGTGATACATAAAAGCTCTCCATGTCAAGAAGTTACAGAATAAATGTTACCAAGAGCTATACTTCACACCTTCAATATAAGACAGTTAATACAACTCCCAACACAACTGAAGCCTTAGTTCAGACAAAGCTCTAGACCTCAATTCAGTACTATGACACCACCACCACCAAATACACTTATGAGTTCATTTGTTTTAAAAACCAAGCCATTAGAGTGGGTTTTCCCTCAAGAGCCACTCACCCTTAACTGCTGCCATTTTATAAAAGGAAAATAATTAGTCTGCTAGCTTC
Organism: Megaceryle maxima; assembly: GCA_024605025.1. Classification (NCBI taxonomy): domain Eukaryota; kingdom Metazoa; phylum Chordata; class Aves; order Coraciiformes; family Cerylidae; genus Megaceryle; species Megaceryle maxima. The sequence goes on from JANHGN010011872.1 coordinate 22,575, forward strand.
AGGTTCCTGGCATAAAGTCTTCAGAGAAAATCTCACTTGTCAATTAGGCATGTCCTCCTCTTGATCTTGCTCAAGCTGGAGGGCTTGTTTGCATAGAGAAGTCAGTGCACAGTTAATTAAGCTGTGAACTTACTAACTGCCCAGAGTTTTTATTCTATGCCTTTGTTTGAACATCTACAGATGAATATATCAGGCAACTTGCACTAGAAAATACAAAGAAGTACTCCAAGTGTGCAGTGAATAACAGTCCACACAGTTCTTTACCTGTATTTTCATAGAATCATACAATCATAGAATGGCTTAGGCTGGAAGGGACCTCAGAGATCATCTAATTCAACCTCCCCGCCACAGGCAGAGACACTTATCAACTAGACTAGGCTGTTCCTCAAGGCCTCATCCAACCTGGCCTTGAACACCTCCAGGGACAGGGCATCCACAACCCTTCCAGGCAATTTATTCCAGAGTCTCACCACCCTCATATTGAAGAACTTTTTCCTAAGATCCAATCTAAACCTATTTGGCCTCAATTTAAAACCATTTCCCCTTATCCTTTTGTTGGATACTCTTGTGAAGAGTCCCTCTCCAGCCTCCCTGTAGGATCCCTTCAGGTATTGAAAGGCAGTTATAAGGTCACCCTGGAGTCTTCTCCAAGCTGAACAATCGCAGCTCCCTCAGTCTATCCTTTTAACAGAGGTGCTCCAGCCCCTGCATCATCTTTGTGGCCCTCCTCTGGACTCATTCCAACAGATTTGTGTCCCTCTTATGGTGGAGACACCAGAACTGGACACAGTATCCAAGGTGGGGTCTCACAAGAGCAGAGTAGAGGGGGAGAATCATCTCTCTTGATCTGCTGGCCACAATCCTCTTGATGCATCCTAGGATACGGTTGGCCTTCTGAGCTGCATGAGCACACTGACAGCTCATGTTGAGCTTCTCATCGATCAACATCCCCAGGTTCTTCTCTTCAGGGCTACTCTTAATCCACTCTGTACCCATTTTAACTTTACTGTGTGCATAAGCCAAAAAATAAATGCTCATGAGAGAACTTGTAAACTCAAAATTTGAACATCCAGGATGTAACTGGGAAATTCAAGCTTTCTGTTGTTTTCAACTATTCTGTAACTGTAGGACTCCATGACTAAATCCAGTTCACTGATGGGATTAACTGCATCCACACTGTAATAACATTTTTCAAAGGTGCAGATCTTTTGAAAATCTGAATGCAGCACCAGCAGCATGCAGTGTCCAACAGCTCTCAAAGAAATACCTTCTGGGTATTCTCTGGGTTTTTATGCTTGAGCTGTTGGTTGGAAGTCCCCTTTGAGGAAACGTAGAGGCTGGATATAGTCTCGGAATTTAATAAAAGTGTTTGTTTTAGCTTGCTTTAATCTTCAGAGGAGGCTGAGGGAAATTCCAAGTGACTGGAAAGACACAGGGTAAGTCAAGTCTTTGGACTTAAAATCTGTTAGATCTTCAGGCAATTTTCTGTGCCTCAGTGTGCACACTTTCATATCCCCTAGCAGATAGGGACTGTTAAGCAGTCAAGCAAGTCTGAAATATGTTCCTGCAAGTCAGTGAGTTTGAAGTGTATCATGAAGCATTTTTCACTAGTTGTATAATCTCCTTTACTGCTATATGTTAATGACTGATGGCCTGTCCCCACACAATTCTAGGTTGTAATTTCTTGTTCTGATGTCTGCTGTTCTTTCACAAAGTGAATTTTAATTAAAATAGGTCTAAAGATGGAAAGCACTTAGGAAAATTAGTATGGTTTCAAAATGTAGAGCTGAAACTTGGAATATTTTTAAGGTGCTTTGTAGGTTTATTTCTTTATGGTTTTGCTGATGTGATCCACGTTTTCCGGGCCTCCTGCTTTTGCATAGAGACCTCAGGTTGTCTGTGACATACCTCAAGACAATTAATCTCCTGCTTTATTAGTCATCTGAATCAGATTTATGGACTGGGAGCTACAAGTCTATCACTACAGCTCAGTTTCTCTACCTGATAAAATACTTGTGATTGTACCTGTTCTCCAGTAGCTACACTGAAGTTTAATCTGGTGGCTGGGGAAAAAACTCAATAAACTTGGAATAGAAAACAGTAAACAAATAAGAATTTAAAGATTATAGAGAATCTGAATATAAACCTGATTACTTTTTTTGAAAGTACTATTATTATTTATGCCACTGGATGTACCTTAAACCATTTCTGTTCATTAACTTCTCTTTGAATGCTTGTGTCTTTAGCATTCATTTGAAGTCTTAAACAAGATTTTCTTGAAAAGGCCTCCACGTTGCATGGTGGACAAACGTTAGACTTCTCAAACTGTAGGTCTTGCTAGCATTACTAACACTATGCCTTGCTGAGACAAAAGGAATCGAGTATTTGGATAAAGAGCAACTGACTGTGCTTATTTTGTGGCTATGCGAGTCTATCCACACTTGTGTGAGCCAAGACCGCCATCCCATGGTTGCTCACAGATCAATTTTCATGGAGATTCAAGCAAACAATGTCTGTCTGCCTCACCATGCCTCTTTGGGGGTGGTTGTACTCAAACAAAAGAAAACACTGCCCTCACCATATTTTAAATATTGTGTTTTGCCATGCTGTGCATTGTATTACACTTCTTCCCAGCTGCCAAAGATCTGCAACTTTAGTTTCCTATGGCGGGAAACTTTCATAGCTCTGAAAAGCTACTGAAGGGAAGGAGAGCAGAGAGACAGATTAAAAGAGAACTATGGCTATGCCAGGTTAAAATAAACCTGTAGTATAGTCCCCCAAGCTAGGAAAAAAAAAAAAAAAGTTATTTTGGCATCATAAAAGAAGCATTTTGGATGCTGCTGCACTTTGCTTGCCAAGCTAAATGCTGTAGTGGAGCTATGGACAAGTTCATTCTTGAACTTTAACTTGGTAGAGACAAACTGTGAGGCTACAGCAATTACATATTACCATAGTACTTCAATATGTTGTAGTTATTCACAGGTGACAGTCTAAATACCTAATATTGTTTAGGGACCCATCATAGCTTATGTGTCATAGGCATTTTTACAGATGCTTTCTTAAAAGAGCTAACATCAACTGCTTGTTCCCCAAGCATTGTCTGTAGAATGGCTTCAGAGCACTCTCAACCCAGGGACTACAGTTTCTGTTTTCAGTAGAAATCCTCTACATAAATCCCAACAATTGGACTGAGCAGTTTTCTGTTTATGAAAAGTCGGGTAGCTGTTTGTTTGAGACTGCTTGTTGGTATGTGACCCACTTGAAATGCTGATTGTTGCTGCTAATTTTTGCTGAGCATTTATATAATTAATACGGGTTTCTGCTGAATGTGTAATTTTCCCTGACTGCATTGTGCTTAACACTAATGAAATCTGAAGTCATATCCATATGTGAACACTAAAAGGGCTGGTCAGCACAGGACAATCTATAACTGTAAGGAAATCTGGTGAACATTTAAAGTCAATACACCTAAATTACTGTATCTTAGACTCCCCTGTGGATAATTTTATTCCTGAGTAGAGTTATTTCAGTTTACTGCAGACTAAGCCAAACGGTAAAATCTCTATGTAATAGGCCTTAATTTAGGAAGAGTGAAAAAAATCCTCTCATGATTCTGGTTAGACTTAACTAAGAAACTACAACTACTCATCAACAGTCAAAGATTGATGTCTTTATCCTTACAGTTGGTGCAGGTTGGATAAGCACTCTTACCACTCATTACAAATTTAGTCGAACATGTACACTTATTTTTTAAATTTTTTAATTAATTTATTTATTTGTTTATTTTAATTTCTAAACTAAATCATGTAATTTGCATTGAAGCTTTGAAAAATCAGTTTACTGGTTGAATTGGTAGAATAATGTTTGCTACATGATACATGGAATTTTTTCTTCAGAATGTGATGTCAGTCTGCTTTGATGCTGCATAGATGTAGGACAATTAGAAGTGCTTTGAGTGCAGTTACATCCATTGTTTGCTAACAGCAGAGATCATACAGTGTGTTTACTGATTCCTGCTAATTCTTCAGATAGACTGTGACCACAACCTTGCTTAAATATGTTGATATTTCTAGCACCTATATCCAGACATCAATCAGGATCTATTCTGCTTTAGTCAAACAGGCTTAAAATATGTCCTCCTGCCTCAGACATCTTGTGTACAAAAGAAGCAGCTACAGGCAAACCAGGACACTAATTAGATTTATGAATATCATATTTTACCCTCTAGTATTGCCAAATATGGCCACATGATGGAACCTCTAAAATGTACAAAACTGCTTTACCCATATACCTTGTAAGAAGAGAAAACACTATCAAGTATCATTTCCTCACTGAAAAAGAAACTATTAATTATTCTATTATTAGTGTGTATAATTTTCATATGAAGAAAACACAGCTGGTTGATTTTGAATGCTTGAAATCACCAGTTTGCTATATTAATATAACAATATAGCCAGTAGGTGGCAATAGCTATTTAATTTAGTAAACATAGGCAGTTATCTGGATCACATTCTGGCGCTCATGTTGGGTTTGAGCCTCACAAAGTTACTGAATCCCCAGGAGTCTTACACAGTGCATTCTCAGTTTTATAGTTGAAGTACCTGCTGTGCAGGCAGGCAGTGATTTGACAGAGCAGTCAGAGCTGGGACTGAAGTGTCACAACTGATAGGACAAGAGGAAATGATAGCAAGTTGCACAAGGGGAGGTTTAGTTTGGACATTAGGAAAACCTTCTATACTAAAAAGGCTATCAAATACTGGAAGAGGCTGTTCAGGGAAGTGGTTGAACAGCAATCTCTGGATGTATTTAAAAGCAGTCTAGATATGGTGTTCAAGGATATGGTGTAGTAGTAGCACTGGTAGAATTAGGTAACAGTTAGACTTTATGATCTTAAAGGTCTTTTCCAACCATAGTGATTCTGTGATTCTGTATATTTCATAGAATCATAGAATGGCAGGGGTTGTTAAGGGACCTCTATCAAGTCCCTGCCAAAGCAGGATCACCCAGGGAAGGCCACACAGGAACATGTCCAGGAGGGTTTTGAAAGTCTCTAGAAAAGGAGACTCCACAACCTCCCTGAGCAACCTGTTCCAGTGCTCCATCACCCTCACAGGAAAGAAGTTTTTCCTCATGTTGAGGTAGAACTTCATGTGTTCCAGTTTGTGACAATTACCTCTCATCCTATCAGAGGGCACCACAGAAAAGAGATCGGCCCCTTCTACTTGACACCCGCCCTTCAGATATTTGTAAACATTAATAAGATCCCCTCTCAGTCTTCTCTTCTCAGACAAAAAAAACCCCAGATGTCTCAGTCTTTCCTGATAACAGAGATGTTCCAGTCCCTTAATTATCCTTGTTGTCCTCCACTGGACTCTTTCTAGTATTTCCCTATCCCTCTTGAACTGGGGAGACCAGAACTGGGCACAGTATTCCAGATGTGCCTCACTAGGGAAAAGAAGAGGTGGAGAAGAACCTCTCTTGACCTACTGGTCACACTCTTCTTAATGCAGCCCAGGATACCACTGGTCTTCTTGGCCACAAGGGCACATTGATGTTCCATAGATAATTTACTGTCCATCAGGACTCTGAGGTCCTTCTCCATGGAGCTTCTTTCCAGCAGGTCAACCCTTAATTTGTACTGGTGCATGGTGTTATTCCTACCCAGCTGTAGGAATTTCAATTCTAGTCTCCTATTCTTCAATGTATTCTATATATTATCTCATTAGGGACTTCTGAACATTTTTCCTTATGTTACATACAAATTTATGATGTGTTCCTAAAGCAGATATGAACAATTACTTTCCCAAGGCCTCTCTATACCACATATGTATTCCTTTGTACTTGTATTGAGAGACACACCAGAAAGATGTAGATAGGCATATGTGTGCACACTGGGGGTACAGATACAATATCATATAAGATATAAAGTTATCTTTATTTTCTGTGGATGATGCAGAATGTTATTATCTATAGGATATGAAGAAAGAAAGGTTTGTATACAGTCCTTAAAACTGATGAGAGTGTAACAGCTGTAATGCTTAAGAGTGCTTAGGACAAAGTCATGAGGTATTTTCTCAGATTAGTGAGACATTACTCTTGTAAAGCAGTATGTCCAGACTTTTTGGCAACACCAGTGTCAGTAACTGCTCAGAAGTGCATGTAAAAACCAAAAAGTCTGGTCCTTGACTTGTCAATTGATTAGCTTTGTTTTCTGCAAACAGACATCAGGTGGCTTTGATGTTTGGACCAACTGTTCAGCGTATCTTCAGCCAGAAATTTAATATGAGGTGAGAATGAAAGAGAATGTCCATGAGAGAAAAGGATAAACAAGAGGCAGATGGTCCATGTGTGAAATTTGCAATGCCAAACAGTGGAATAAGATGCTCTTTTAAAATGCTACCTCACAACCTTAAAGCAACTGATACAAGTCGCATTTCCACTAGCTAAAGAATGGGAAAAATTATTCTGGTCTTCATCAAAACATCTCCCATTTGCTGAACTATGAATATGACTGATCTAACAGCAGTTGATTACTACTCTGTATGTAGAGAGAAGTATAAAAGTGCCACCTCCCTTCATGGTTTTATCAAGCCAGGTACCAGACTGATCAGTTCTGGGTCAGAGCTAGGAAGCAGGTAAGACTTATAAGAAAACAGTTTGGGAAGTCAACCATTTGCCTGGCTGTAACAATGCATCAAAGCTTTTTCTTCAATCATTGGTTCTGTCACAGTGTTGTAGGACAGATCCCATGACTAAAGTGATGTGATGGGTTGTGATTTACACAAAGCAGCAGCTCAGATGCACAGAGCTTTGCTATGGAAAGGATGGTAAGTCTATCAACAGTGTATGGGATCAGAAGCGAAGTCACAAAGTGACACAAAGTGGTAGAAGTCTGATATGGACTGCCAAGTCAAGAAGAGAGACTGATCAAAGCCTTTCTTAAACCCTGATCACAGGCCCTGCCTCTCATGGTGGGTTGTGAACCACTGACATCTGCTGGGTGGACACCACAGCAGGCTGCAAGCAAGTAGTGGGATTTCTGAGTATATTGGACACATTTTTGATTCACGTGCTTGATAGACCAACTCGATGAGGTGCTCTGCTGATCTTCTCTGCTGAATATGTAAGAACTGGTACAGAATGGGAAGGCTGATAGCAGTGTTGGCTGCAGTGACCCTAAAAAGATCCTGATGTTAAGTCCATCTAAGGAAATAGAATAGCAGTCTAAAGACCCTGGACTTCTGGGGCTTGTTCAGTGTTTTCTTTGGCCTTTACTAACAAGGTCTCCTCTCAAATTTATCTGATTCCTTTGTCTAGTAGCAAAGCTTGAGAGAGAGAGTTATTACCTGTGGTAGAGGATGGTCAAATTAGAAACTGCTTAATGAGACTGGAAGCACACAAGTTCATAAGCCTGGATGGGATACATCTGAAGGTGCTGAGGAAGTTGGTGCATGCCATTGCAAGACTCCTCTCTCTTATGTTCAAGAGGTTATGTTGATAGCAGGTTTTTGATGACTTGAAAATAAGAAATATCATGTCCAGCTTTGAGAATTGTGAGAAAGAGGATCTGGGAAACGGCAGGCTCATAAGCCTTACTTCAGCCCGTTAGAAAATTAAGGAGAAAATCCTGGATGCCACTTCCAATCACATGAAGAAAACTGACTGGGAAGAGCTAATGTGGATTTACTGTTTAGCCTGGGCAAGTGTATGGATCAGTGGGTCTAGTTGCTGTCTTCAGCTACCTAATGGGTAGTTCCAGAGAAGATGGAGCTCTTCTTGGAGATGCATAGTAGCAGGACAAGTGATAATGGACACATGTTGCAGCAAAAATATTCTGACTGGAGGTAGGGAGGAATTTTTCACCCTAAGAGGGTTTAAGCACATGACCAGATGTCTGAAAAGGCTTAGGAAACTTCATACTTGGAGATTTTTGAATCTGGACTTCTCTAACCTGAAGTTGTCCCTGCACTTTCAGCAGATTTCACTAGGTGACCTCCAGAGGTCACTTTCAATGCAGTTTTTGTCCCTGAGTGTATGGTTATACTAATATGAGTCCTTAATGTGATTCTTAGCAAGGCAGATATGTGTCATAACAATTATTAGCATTTTTTAAAATATGTAATTCTCCATTAAATTTTCCAGGTAATGAAGACAATGAGAGGTGTGTATTCATTAATCATGCTTGTTCATACCCAAAAACGGAGATGAAGGCTTCAAATATGTATCAGTGCCTTGTGAGCACCATGAGCCCTGCCTGTCCCTGCCCAGCCCTGCAGAGCTGGGCCCATCCAGAGGTCCCTCTGGTCCCAGGGAGGTGCCTGATACCTGGCCCTGCCAGGCCCTAACCTAAGCCCCCAGCCTTGGGCAAGCTTCTGCAGGACCCTGACAAGTTCTTACAAGGTTCTGCCAATGGCATGGAAAGCTTTTATTTAACAACAAAATTATTTGTATTGAAATTATGTAGGACACCATAGAGAGTCTGCTGTGAATCTCAAAAAAATTCAGTCTGTCCTGTTCTCAGAACTCCAAAATTGCATCTTCTAAAACAGAAGTTGGTCTTTAACTTTTGTAGACATATCAATGAGCACATTGTGGCTGCTGCTGTATGCTTGCAGGTACAGAAGCAAAAAAAGTGGAAAGGTTTTAGTGTAGCCTGAGCTAAGCTCTTCTCATGGGTGATGAGAGAACAGAGAAGCTGGCCCTATCTAGGATAAAGGGAATATCAATGAAGGAACAAAAAAATAGAGACCATTAGAATTTTTGACAAATCTTGTTTGCCTTTAGTTATATGCAAGAAGAGTGCCAAAAGGTGGAGGTAGAGCTGAAGGGCTCTACCAGGGCTTTTCTTATGAAAATTGGAAACATCTCATAGATCAAAAGAACTGTTTCATGGCAACAGGCCATCTTTTTTTGACAGTTTAGTCAGGAAGGGTTTCTTGGCCTCATGCTGGATTATTCAGGTAGGAGCAAGTGTCTCACAGACACATTTCAGGAAATCCACTGATGTGGCGAACAGGACATTTGCTTGGTGTAAGTCCCATTCTTGACACTTGCTCTGACACTGTTTGCAAAGGGCATTGAAAATTACTTTGACCACAAAGGCAATTTTTTTTTTTTTTTGTGTTTGTGTGTGTGTGTGAGGTTTCTTTTACTGCTCCTGTTAGAGCTCTTTAAGTTTAAATAATTTAAGTACACTTTGGAGCAAAGAGCTGAACAAGACTCTTCTTTATTTTATGTGAAGGATCTAAACACTGCTGTAGACATTTGGAGAAGAGGAGGAAAGACAGTATCCAAAGGCTCTTTTTCTGGACTAAATACTGTTTCTTTATACCACTGCTGTATACCAGAAACACAATGCTTGAGTCTGTTTCAGAATTATACTACAAATTTATCACTCATTGTCTTTTTTCTTTTTTTTTTTCATTGAAAATCTTTAGAATTTATTGGAGAGAAAAAAAATCTCAAACTTATTCACAAAATGGGGATATTCTTCCCCAGTCTGTCTTGCAGAAAAGATGATCTCCCTTGCTGAGCTGTGCTGCCAGAACTCTTCCTTTTTATGAAAGGAAATTATGGTTCCTGTGGAAGTGTCACAAATGACATAGATGGTTGGCATCTCAGAATCATTGTTGCTTGTTGAGTAAACATTTTCAAGCAGTGAACAAATAAATCCTCATCATAAATAGGGATTTGGAGAGGGGTAATAGAGAACTGTATTAGGGTATTTTTACCATGCTAAATGTGTCTGTTACCAAGCTATAGAAAGGTAAACGAGGGTGACTACTTTTCTCTGCAGAAAGGGTGGCTCAGATCAGGCAGATGTGGGGCATCTGTATCTAGGGAGAGGGAAATTTGTCTATATGTCAGGAGAGAGTACGAGGAAGGATTTAGTTTCTTCTTTCTGTGATTCATTGACCTCAGAGCACATTCAGCTGGTGGAGAAAAGACCCTTAAATTCTCATTTCCAAAAGCTCTTATTATGTTCCAATACTTCATGATAATGGAATATATGTAAATATTGTGAAAGAGTAACATTGTATCTCCTGTCACCAAAGTGAGTTTTATTTTATACCCAAATGAACACATTATTTGGGAGTTTGCTGATGACTGGTATCTCTGATAGTACAACACTGAATTCCTAGCCTGACCTTAAAGCAGCAGCTGGATTATGTTGGTACAAGTTCCTGCTGTACAGTTAGGAGTTTGCATGCTTGAATTCACACTTTGCAAAGCTCTGGAGAAGTGATAGCTTACCCAAGATTTCAGGGAATGAAAGATGACCTTAATAAACTTCATAGCATACTGTCTAACTAGGTTGAAGGTCCATATAGGCTGATGGCTTAGAAGTACAGTCCAGATTATCTTGGGCACCTGATAGCATAATGGTCTCAATGAATGACCTTTTTATCTGGGAATTCACTTTTCTAGGGATCTTTAGGAATGCAAACCCTCTCACTTTAAGGCATAATTGAGACTGCAATTGTTCATTGAGGCTTTTGTCTCTGAAAATGCAAGATGTTTACTTTTTAGATAAATGTCTTTGTAATTTTTCTTTGGATAGCAGTTGAATGATGGTGCATTTTTTTAAGCTCCCTTGTCCCACTAATGCTCAGATACTTTAGTTCAAAGCTATTTTATGCTACCAGGAAAAAACAAAATAGTACTACTCAAAGCTGTGACTAGCTGGCTAAATAAAACAGGACTAGCTTTCTGAGCCTTAGATCTGTGACCAAGAGTATGGACAGGTTCAGGTCCAAACTGCTTATGGCCAGCCCCATCCAGAGCACGTGTCTTGGAGTCAGATAGTTGGGCATGCACAAACAAGAGCAAAGGAAGGCACTGACAGTTAAGCAGTGTGAAGTTCAGTGTTTGAGCTGGGTTACTGTTTTTTTCTCTTTTATTTAGAAATGTTAACACATCTTAAGAGAGCAGACAATATCTATGCGACAGGCTGCAGATGCATACAAAATGCCACTTCTGAATGGATTTCTCCTTCTTTCAGGGAAGCATACGTAGACAGTCAATACAAGCTCAGTTGGACTATCCCTAACCAATACTGTTGTATGACTGTAGCATTCATCTTATGCTCAAGGACTATGTCAATGACCACATTTAATTTTTTTTATAAAAGAAAGCCTTTTGTATTAAATGAGTTGGTTAATTCACTGGGAGACATTTAATGTGGTAGAATTTGCACCCAGTTGCAACATCTGGAAGTTAACATTACAGAATGAATGTTATATTATGAGCAGAGACCCACAGAGACATGCAGGTGACTGTGTGTCTCTCCTCCGAGTGAGTGAACTGTGGTTGGTTTGACTGGTGGTGACTGGTGCTCAGCACACACAACTCAGAACTAAGTCTCCAGGCATCCATTAAGATGCTTGCCAGTAAATAATGTATTCTATTTGCTCCTCTAATCATGAATTTCTTTATTGTTATTCTACAATAAGGTATTTATTGAGCAACCTGCTCATTGCAAGGGGGGGTAGACTAGATGACCTTTAAAGGACCCTTCCAACTCAAACAGTTCTATGATTCTATGATTTACCTTCTTGCACCTCTTCCGGATTAGGGGGCTTTGTAAAAACCTGTATTAGAACTGCTGTAATTTGCAATACACCAGTAGCCTGCAATTCAATTTCTTTTTACGGCAGAGTGTGGATTGAAAGCCAAGCAGATAGTAAAAGTACATTTCAAAGCAACAAAATCCATATATGTAAGTCAAGCTAATTAATGCTAAGGCATAATCAATCCTATTTGACCTGTGAATAAACTCACTAAGCAGCTAACAGTGGAGAAAATGGAGTTTCTTTGTGCATGCAAGAAGAAATCTATTGCATAGAGATTATGGATTTTTTCTCCCTGTGGGTTTGTGGGGAGAAAAAGCCTTACACTAGCTTCACATGTGCTACTAATGAGCAATATTTTATATTTCCTTTATAAATTTATTTTCTGTTCTTATAAGAGGCAGTTACCTTAGGAAAATGGTAGATCTGGGCAGAGAAACTCTTACCTACACCTCAGTGTCCTTCCACAGGAATCCTAGAGACTACTGCTTTGCTAATGCAGCAATGAGCTGGAAAAGCTGCTTTGAGCGTACATATGAGATGATAGCCATCATTTGCCCTTGCTTGGGCCAGTCCACTCTTATCCATATATTTCAATAACTAGGTTCCCAGTGGGGCAGGATCCTTGCCAAACCTCATAGAAGGTGCCCTTATACTGATACTTGTGTTTTCCACATAGCTATTTTTTTGCTTAGGTATGTGTTTTTAACACTGCTTTAGATTTCCATCACTACAATACTTGAGTGTCTCAGTCTTAGGTGAATTTTTTTCTTTTAGCTTCCATATGAAATGGGGATTATTTTTTATTTTTATTTTTATTTTTGTTGTTGTTGTTGTTGTTTTCAAATCCTAGTTGCATGGGAAGGCACCAGGACAGAGATTCTGTGGCTTGCATTCTGAAATGCAGTGAGGTGTCTGACTCCTACATGGCAGAAATTCCTCTGTGTGTTGGAGGGTCTGAGCATGACTTGCTTGGAATCACACAGAAAGCACGTGGCCAGCTGGGGAATCTAGACAATGATTTGGCCTCCAGTGAAAATGGGCTTGGTAGGCACGAACTGAACAGCTGTTCAGTGCATGAACAGCAGCAAGAAGCAAAGACAGCGAGCAGGAGTGTTTGGAGATAGTGCTACACCTCAGCCTAGGGTCTTCAATGGGCCTAACCTGATCCTCTCTTTCGTGTGGCAGTACCTTACTGCATGAATTATTATACTGCACTCGGAGGCAGTTCATGAAAGATACTAAATTCAAAATAGTTGAATTTTCAGGAACTGTGAGGCAAAAGGAAAGGAAAGAGTGTTCATACCAAACTTTTTAAAGAAATATATATTAGTGTCATTATTACCAGTTTCCGACTCAGTGACAATGGCCTATATGCATAAGGTGGTGAATTTTTCCTGAAGTTCACTGTTCTGACTGTACTGGCTGAATGAATTTTGTTAATCTTCACTTTAAGCATAAAAGTACTTATGCTACAGTCTTCACACATCTTCCTTCTCCTTTTGACCCACAAAATAATCCCTTTAATTATATCCCATTTAGTTGGGCTATTTTCATTCTGAAGACTACAATATTAAAAAAAGGAAATAATAATAATAATTTGGACATACCAAGTTTTTAAAAGAAGTTTTTGGAGGCTTAATCATGGGAATAAAGCCTTATGGACAATCTGACATTCTGAAGGAATGTGAATGTGAATGAATGTGAAAAGCAAAAATATTACAGATAGATGCCAAATATTTCTGGTTTATCTCCTTGCTTTTGTTTAAGTTTAAACCAATCCTTTGGAAACGTGATTGGTCTTCAGAACAGTGGCTCAGATTATATAATATTCACATATTACAGACTAACAGTATTAGATAGACCCTATTCAAAATAAAAGCCTCACTAAACAGTGACTGGCTTATCACATATTTTAGTTGCATCTACCTCTCCTCCAGAAGACATGAATGTGTATCTGGTGAAAATGTGTTTGGGGCTCAATAAATTTTTTAATTCAGAAAGATCCATCTGTCTTTCCTTTTACTTCATGCATCTTCATCACTGAAAGAGAGTTCAAGGAAAAACAAGTTTCATTTTTCAAAAACCTGATGCCTAAGAATGCTTATGTGGCTTGTGTTCCAAAACAAGCAAAAAAAGCAGCTGAATGTTTTGTGGCTTAATTTCAAGATTCCCATCAGTGTTACAAAGAACACAGTTGGGTTTTAATTACTTTGTGCAACCAAGATGATCTAAGAAAGCTGATAATTTTGGTGTTTGCTATTATTTGTTCCTTTAAAATAGAAGTAAAATTATCTTCCAAAATTGTATAATATATTCTTTTAATTACAAACTACTTCAATTATTTTCTTTACAAACTTTACTGTAACTAGTTCAAATTAAATTCTAATTACTGTCCATAATATCTGGATATTGCAGTAGTGCACAAGTTCTACAAAAACATACTTAAATCAATCACATCCTGAAGCTTCACATGGATGAAACCAATATTCTGTCAAAAAAGAGAAGAAAGTGGATGTTTGTGCTCATTCCACCCTCGCCATGATGTGTACCAGGTGTCAGGTTAGGTACTTAACAAAAGAGGAAAAAGAACACACTGGGAATCCTGGCCACAGCTTTGATCCTTGAATTACAGGTTTAAAAAATACAATATGCAATAATAGTTGAATAGTAATATTGTTCTGCAGATGGGGAAAACTGAAAATGCTGAAATATGTCAGACAGTAATACAGTGGCAGAACTAGTAGTGGAACACAAATATCTTGCTCCATCAATTTACCATGCAATTTATTCCGAGCTTTTTGGGCAGGTCCTTCTGCAGTGTTTCAGCCTGATAAAGGTTATGTCAGCATTAAATCCACATTCATACCCTTGTGAGAACTCCAAAGCCCATAACATCCCTTTTCTTGCTTTTGGAACCCTCCCAGAGTCCCTGGAGCTCAGAGAAGAGTGAGCTACCTGTCTGTGGGTCAAATGGCAAATCACAGCTGAGAAGGGGTTTCAGAAACAGTTTCTAGCTGCCTCTCAGCTGCATGCTTCCTGGATAAGGCTGCAGTCCATCTGTGCAAATGTCCTCCTTCATTTCTGTGCTGGCAACAGGCAGTGGTCTCTGCTTAGGAGCAGTGCCATTAGCTGTGCCTTCCAGGAACAAGGGGGGATGGCCGCAATGTGTCCTTGCAGGTGCACGAGTCACTCCATGGGCCCCAGACGCAGACACAAGATGAGCACAAAAAGGAAAGTAGGAAAATGGAGTATCTGCAGCAACTGCCTGGTTTGAAATACCAACTGTTCATATTTCAGATAGCGGTGTTTGCATTTATAATGCAATGTTTGGTTTCTCTTTAACATCATTCTTTTCAAATATGTTACTTTTAAGACTTTTTTCCCCTCTTTGGGTTCAGAATTTACAGTTGGCTTAAAATATGCATGGATTCTTCTGTCTGGATGAGAAAACAGTGACATGAACTCTCTTATGACAGGCTTGTCACATGACCTTTCCCATGTGGCTTGCACCAAGTGAGTAGTGGAAATTTAACGAGGAAGCCCATAAACTTTTCAACTTGGGTCAAGCCTGTAATTGTGTGTATTTGATTCATGTCAACCTTCTTCCCCCCATCTTAGCTTCTCATTGACACCACAAGTCAACACTTGCTTGAAAATGTCACCCTTGGAGAAGAGTCTGTTACCAAATGACCACTGTTACTTTTAATTTTCTCCTTAGATCTTATCTATCATGCATTTCTTTTGAGGACCACCAGCAATAATAATCCCCCCCTCTCTGAGAACATGTGAGTAAACAGGTCTAGCGTCTTGCTGTTTTTTACATGAGTGGGAGTTGGACTGGGGAAAAACAGGAGGATACCACTTAATCTGAAGACTGCTGGGTTGTTTTGTTGAATCCATGGCTCTGTGTAGCTGAGTGATATTGCGCCATTTAAGGGACAGTTTCACTTGTGTCCTTGTCACATGTCACTGCCCAGAACATTGCTTCCTTGCTGCTGTTCACAGCAGTATATATGTGTGCAACATGCCTTGTCAATGGGCTCAGCATACAGTGAGGGAGGGGCATGGGAAAGGCTGTCCTTCTGATTTTCCCATTTTCCCTCAGCAGGAGGAGGTTCCTGTGTTTGCTCAGCTGGGGAGCATTGCCCCGGGCCTTCCTAGGTCTCCTGCTGAAGTGGCACCAGGATGTAGTGCTCAGCCCAAGGGCTCTTCCCAGTAGGAAGGCAATGGCAGCTCCTACTTTCTAAGAGTCAGAAGGATGTTTTGCAGCACAAATAGAAAAGCAAGAAGTGAATATTCAGAGCAGAGTTTCTAAGCTAAAGCTCAGATTCTTTTTGAGATGTTTTTATTTGCAAAGGGCAGGGGTGTTTCAGAGCATCTTAGCGCTCCTTTGTTCAGGATTTCTCACTGACTCCAAAGGAAATGCCTGGAAAAGAAAACAAGCATTTACTGATAGGTTGGGGAGTGAAGCTCAGACAGGATCCCCCCGTTGCTTCAACATCCTCCTGTAAAGGGCAGATTGTGTTTATTTAAACCTATGCAAAAGTTCTGGGTATAGCTGAGTCCAGTGAGCGCATGTCCATGATGAATACTGCCTGTTGTCCTTACCTGATGCCCTCCTTCTCCAATGAGACGTACAGCTGATGTGTTACACGAAAAATGGAGGGAGGGACAACGACAAAAAAATTGTCTCCCTTTTCGCAAAAAACCTCTCCTGTTGGAGGCAGTTGCGGTACAGAACCCCGGGATCACCTACACACCCAACAGGTGCCAGTCACGCCGCCGAGCCCCGCCCAGCCCACCGGCTCCTCACCGATCCCCTCGGCCGGGTGAGACAACAGGAAGCGGGAGCGGGGAAACCCAAAATGGAGCTCGGAAACGCCTCGGGAAGTGACTATTCCGAGAGAGAGAGAGAGAGAGAGAGAGAGACGGGACCTGAGGGGTGGGGGAGCTCTCCGGGGTGGAGGATCCCTCCCTCCCTCCCTTCCCCTCCGACCTCGCCCTGCTCGGCACCAGCGGGACGGCGACGGCAGCCAGCAGGGGGCGCCAAGGCCGCGGCATCTCCAGCAGCTTCCGTCCCGCCCAGCCCCGGGGGCGGTGGAGCGGCGGAGCCGCCCCGGAGGCCGGGCCCGGCCTGGGGGAGGGGCCGGTGGTGCGTTTAACCCTCTCACTCTTCTCCCCAGCGCGTTCTGAAGCGGGCATGTAGGGGTGGGGTGGGTACGGCACCCCACCCCCAGCCCCGGCAGCCTTTGACAAAGGGAACCCGCCTCTGCGCGCGAGGATGGGAACGAAAGCCAGGGGGAGGGAGGGAGGAGCGCGGGGTGCTTCGGACGGGAGGGATGCTCGTCTGCGGGTGGTCGCTGTTGGTACGAGTAAGGGATGCGACCTGCTCCGTGGCTCGGTCGTTCCGGCGTCAGGGACTTGGCGGGAGAGAAAGGAGACGGTGCCGGCGAGGTACAGGGGAAGGGGACCGGCCGCTCCCTCCCGAGCAGTAGCTGTACTACGTCCGGGGACATTTTGGGAGGAGGGCCACCCGGCTAAATTAACGTATAAACGGCCTGCAGAGAAGTGCAGAAATGGCTCTGCGTGTCCACGCGTGGGCAGATGTGTGTGTCCGTGTAGGGTTGGTAACCGGCGCTTGCCACTGAAGGAAACTCACATCCGTGCGGTAAAAAAAAAGAACATGAAGCCATTCTTCTGCAGTGAATGGCCTCCCTTTTCTTTACGGTGAACACGGAGAATCCAGCAGGCACACCCCAGAGCCCCGGCTATTTTCGCTGAGGGATGCCCCCTCGAGGTATTCCCCCCCACCCCCCAAGGTTGCTGCTCAGCGACAGCCAGCGGTTGACTCTGCCCTGGAACCGGCAGCTCGACAGCCATCGCTGCCCGCCGCAGTAAGCCCGCTCCGCCGGGTCGCTGTCGGCGAGCCAAACAACAGGAGAGCCGCAAAAGCTTTGCAAGCCGCCTTCGTTTCCCGAGAACGAGAATTACAGCCTGCCACTGTACTAAGCATGCCAAAAAAAAAAAAAAAAAAAAAAAAAAAAAAAAAAAGGCACCATTTTAAATCCGAATTCTTTCAGGGTTTTATTTACATCTTTGACCAAAGCCCCTGAAAGCAAAATAGTTTGTGTGTTTTGTGAGGTGGCAGATTATTTGTGTGTTGGTTTTTTTTGTTTGGTTGGGTTTTTTTTGTCTGCTGGCTCTTTTATCAATAAAATTAGACTCTGCCCTTGAATAGCATTTGTTGAGATTAGCAGGCACTGTAATAATTTTCCGATTCCCTAAACTCAACGGCCTCATTAATAGCTGGGTTAATCCCCCAGACTTGTTAATAGCTAAACTGGAGAAATTTTAGAGCTAGAACCAAACCGTGTAATTTGGTCCTTTTTTGTCTTCACTTGCAGGAGAGGAAAACCAGAGAGCTTGCAGTGTTTCGGAGCAAATAAGGAATTAATTTCCCTTCTTTACTGAGGCTCACTTGCATACAGCTTTTTTATTTCATATAAGTCAAAGATACTCAGCTACTGTATAGGTCTTACATAGTCCATGAAGTGTAACTCCAGAATAGGGAGAAAATGTCAAAGAACTTTTTCAACATTTCTGTGTACTAGCATTTAAGCAAAATGCATAAGCTGGTCTGTAATCCATGTTTCCTGTGAGTGTAGTAAAATGGGTACTTACTGAAGGATATAAACTGATTGTAGCAGGCCAGCAAACATTTTTTCCTCTAGTCTGCCAAAGGAGCTTTGTGTGCTTACTCTTTCTTTGTCTCGTTTTTCCTAACGTTTAGGATACTCCCACTTCAATGGTACCTCACTAACAGTCTGATAAAGATTATCCTATTATTTGTCTTTAAGGTGTACAGCCACAAAGAACTAAAAGCTCAGGTCCAGTACAAGACTGAAGAAGGGTGATCCTTTTAGGGCCCTGGTTTTGGGCCTGGGATTACTCAATATGAATTTGGCACCTAAATTGCAAGTACGGGTAACAGGTGAGGTGCTTGGAGATTGCTATCAGAACTGCCTTAAGTGGGAAGGAACCTGAAAGTTAGCTGATAGACATTGTCAAGCACAGGTACCAATTGCCAGCTCACATACCCTGCAGCGTGCTCAGACAAAACCAGGACTCTGCAGCAAGGTCTTAAAGTCACCCCCCGGAATGCCGGTGATAAAATCATGCATTTATTTTCAAAGTAACTAGAGGGAATGGTGGTTTTCTACAGTATCTCCCTACTTGCCTGGAAAATGGGAGTGCTGATGAAGCATGCCCAGGCTGCCTCTGAGAGGCTGGGGACACTGCTGAACCTGTCCCGCTGTTGAAAAAAAGCAGCTGAAGGTTCAGAGAGGAGGAATGCATGGGAAAAGGTTTTGTAGTTCAGACTTCAGACTCTGAACACCACTGATAAAAACACTTAGCAAAGGATGGGAGGGGTGTGGGGGTGTGTGCAGTTTCAGTCCCAAGTGTCTATACGTGTCTGTCATTTGATGCCTTACTCAATGCATAGTCGTTATTAAATCTGGGACCAAAATTAAGATCTCTAGCTTATCCCTATTTTTTCCAGTCTTTAATTTTCTTTTAAAAGAATCAGGATTGTGTCTATGGCGCCTTCTGCTTAATAAAATGCTGTCGGTGTGTGCTGGTGTTCACTGAGCATGCCTGTCAGCTTAGGTCCCCCGGGGAATGTAAGCAGCAGGAGCTTTGTTTGTAAAGCTCCGAAGGGTGGTAGGCGCTGAGAAACACGGCTTAGCCAAGACGGTTGCTTATCTGGGCATGCACAACACTAGAATATTAGGCTGGCAAGTATAAAAATAAAATGGTTTCTATGTGGTTGTGATTCTTTTGGGTGTTGGTATATAAATTCCATCAAAATTGTACAGTAGTCTGTTCAGTTCACAAAATGTTCGGAGACAGTTTTCATACCAGACAATCCTTGCACTTACATTTTCTTGCCAGCATTTGTATTTCCTCTTCTTTGTTCCCTTATGCAGTTTCTTATGCGGGTGTGTGAACTATGTGATAGGCTCCACCTTCCATATGGAGCAAAAGTCTTGAATTTATCTGTCTTCTCTATTAAATTTCAGCTGAAAAACCAAATTTGCTGCCTTGTCTGACTTCTTCTGAGACAGTGCTGCTTCTCTAATCAGCCTTCTAGCAACATCACTTTTATAACAGGGGTGGGGATACAATTTGCCTCAGAGATAACAGGCAAAAAAAGTCTGTAGGAATCTCATTCATCTGACTGTTTGCTCTTATTGCACATGGATGGGATGAGAAGGGTGTTCATCCATGCTGGTGTGGGAGCTGCACCCTGTCCCTCAACCAGCCCTGAAGGGAGCATTGCACCAAGAAAAGCATCAGAATACTCTGCTTTGCCACCGTGTGCTGAGTCCGGAGCAGACAATGATGCAAAGAAGCAGTGACCTTACAGCTATCTCATTCGGGGTCCAGTTCCAAGACATCTGTTAATTTAACATTGGCTGGAAGAACTGTCAGAACAAATGGCTTGGAAACGAGGTGCCATATTGGGAAAAAGCC
>JANHGN010011873.1:0-35834 GCA_024605025.1 Megaceryle maxima
GAGGGGTTTCCAAGCCCCCCGTGGAGCTGTGGTGCTGAGGGCCAGGGGTCAGTGGTGCCCTGGCAGTGCTGGGGCAACGCTTGAACTCCAGGAGCTCCAGGGTCTCTCGCAGCCAAAATCATTCTGATAATGCAAAATTTTTTTTTCAGGAAATGTCTGTAGCTCCTTTTGGTCTGATCTCAGCTGTAGCCATTACTGAGGCTCTTTAAGTTCCTGGGCTTAGCAGGTGGCTGACAGCCAAAGGTGTTAAGCCATCCAAGATGTGTTCGAGCACTGTCAGATGACAGGATGGTCTGTTATTGTGACATGTGCCTGGATTCTAAACATCCACACAAGTAACAGCGAGGTTTGGGGTGTACCTGTTGCTGACAGAGGCTTCTCAGTGGTTTCACTGGTGCCTTAAATCATTCCCTGGGAGCTGGGTCGTGGCTGTCGTGGGGTTGGTGACAAGCACTTGGATGCAGCAAAGTTTCAAAGAATTGTAAGAAGTCAGCAAAAGCCAAAGAGCTGATGCTTGGAGTGTGAAAATAAACCCGATATTTGAAAAAAACCCAATAGGTTATTAACTGGAAAATGAATTCGGGTGTTAAATCACCTTGTTGTTACTTGTAACTTGCTTAACTGAAACTGACAGTGCTGACAGGCTCCAGGCCTAGAAGCGAGGTGAGAGATGTTCTCTTTGAAACTGTAGGTGTTTCATAGTTACTAATGAGCAGCTAAACAACAAAACTGATTTTGCCTTCATGTATTTGAGGGTTTGATTCTATAGAGAAGCCTCTTTTCCCCTTTCACCACCTGGAGTTTCAGGTCCCTTACAGGAGTTTGTGTATGTGGTTGCTTCAGGCATTGAGGCTTTTTGCCTGAAGCTTGTGATGTAAAACCATCCACAGCCTTTCTTGGAGTAAAAGTTAGAAAGATTAACTTTGTTAAAATGCAGCTTGTTTCCCATGTGCTGCCAGCATTTAAAAAAAACAACCAACCAAAAAAACCCCGCAAAAAACAAAACTAAAAAAAACCCCACAAACTGTTCTGGGAAGAAAGTTGGAACAAACTTGACCTGGTGTAGGAGGAGTTAATGAGGCTTCACTTCTAGCTTAGGAGTGTTACTCTTCATTTCAGGAGATGAAGATGATGATGATGAAGATGAGGATGAAGCTGGTCCTCCAGGAGAGTATGAAGAAGAGGATGATGAAGATGATGGAGGTTCCGATTTGGGGGAAGGTGAAGAGGAGGAGGAAGTTGGTCTTTCGTACCTGATGAAAGAAGAAATTCAGGTAAAGTTTGTAAATTCTGCCAAATCCCAGAAAGGAAGGAGAAGGGCCGGCAGATGCTCATGATTGATTGCTGGGACGCCTGGATGCGGCGCATATGAGCAGCAGGGTTTGGAGTGTTTGTAAAGTGTTTTCTTGAACCTGAGTGGTGATGATGGTCCTGGCTGACTCCCAGGACTTGGGTCACCCTTATCCCACCCCTAACGGTGTGGGATGGTGGAGCCTTGTCATTCTCTGGAGGCTAAAGAAGCTCATTCTCCTCAATGCTTTGAACTTGTTGGGATAGAAATAGATACTAAGTAGAATAAATTCATTTCTTGTGAAAAGCAAAGAAATGACCCTGGTCTTGCCAAAGAAGAGAATGAAGCAGCAACATGTTAGCAGCACTTGAGTAAAATGAAACAAAGGAAAACTCTGTGGCTTTTTGCTCTAATAAATGTTGGGGTTTTTACCATGAAGGTTTTGTTCTTGTAGCCAACACTTGTATGACTTGCTTACGAGCATAACTTTGTTTCTGTCTTAATACTTTGTCGAGGTAATGGCTGGAACACAACTCATGGAGCTAAAACTAAGTGATGAAATTTGTTTTGATGCCAAGACCTTGGAGGTAGTTCTGGAAAATGAAATTAATGAGGAATTAATCGTGTGTGCTCTGCACGTTGGGCGATCAGGAATTACCGCACAGAGCTGTGACCGTGTGAGGGCAGCTCAGCACCGCCGCCCTGCTCGTGATGGTGCAACAAAACCAGACACTGAGCTTGTATTTTACATTTGTTGAGGTCAGGAGCAGGTGGTGCTTCAGGTGAGGCATAAATTTTCCCTGTGTTTTCAGAAATTAAATCAGGTGCTGTTCTAATTGCAATGAATTAATCCAGAGGGGTTTTAATTCCCATCTTCTAAGGGCAAATGTCAGGCAGGCTCTCTAGTTTTTTTTCACTTTTTTTTTTGTTGCCTCCCCCTGTGTCTAAAATCTGATGTAGCAGATGGGTGTAAAATGCACTTCAGCATTTTCAAGCATTCCGGGTTTGACTTGATGCTGGCAGGGCAGAGATCTTGTACCTGTGTTTAGTTTTCCTGCTGATTGGTTTATATTTTTCAGCTATCAGCTTTTTAAAAAAAAAAAACCCAAACAAACAAAACCCCACAAACAAAGGGGGGGGAAAAAAAACCAAAAACAACAAAACCAACCAAAGCAAAAACTAAAGAAAAACCAACCAAACAACTTGATTCATTTGTCATAGAAACAATAATTTTGTGAGTTCTGCTTCCTCCACTTCCCTATCCTTTAATGACAGCGAGTTACAAGGAAAACCAAAGCTGGTGACTTCACTGCTCTTGGGTCCTCTTCAGTTAATTTTGCAATAATTTACTCTTGAGCTGATGTAAAATAGCAGTAAGTGGGGGGAAAAAATCCCAAAGAAATGAGAATTGTGTTGGAAGTCTGGGCCAGTAAATGTGCTGGGGACTGTCCCTGTGGCTGCCTCTTTGTCCAGCAATGAAATGCAAATGCGGAGAGCCTGTGGGGTTTTCAGGCTGAAATAAATGGCAATTTTGGAATATTTCACTGTTTTTTCTAAAGGATGAAGATGATGATGATGACTACGTTGAGGAAGGAGGTGATGAGGAGGAGGAAGGTAAGTTCTCAAGATTAGTTCAAGTTGTGGCTAAACCAAATGATTGTTTCTAACTCTGTAACTTTGATGGTTTGGGACACGCACTTTAATGGCATCAATCCCTCTGACTGGTTTGTTTCTGGAGGTGTGTGAAGTATTTTAGATTGGGTTTAGCAAGAGATGGAGCAGGTAGTAAAGCAGCTGTGCAGTATTTGATCTCTTACAAGTGAGTGGACAAAAAAAAGTAAAAATAAGGCAGAAATGCCAGTTCTGAGGTCTCTTGTAGCAGCTTTCTCAATCGAAAGATGCTGCATCCCCTCCACAGGTAGAAATGTGAATTGTGCAGCACGGAGAGGAGTGGGGCTCTCCCGTACACCTTACAAATCATGACTGCTTTGGTGTCAGACATGTTGCAGAAGAGTCAAAAGCTTGCAAAAAAAAAAAAAAAAAGCCAGGGTGTGCAGCTCACCCTACTTGAAGAGGGTTCAGCGCACTGAGAAGTTCAACAGGACAAATGCATCACTCGTGCCTAGTTTAGCATCTCACTTGAGGTTTCCGAGCTGTCAGGATAGGGCCTGGCCTCGTGCTGGATGCCCTGCTGTCCTGTGCCACTGGGACAGAGGTTGGTTGATTGGCAGGAGGCTTGTTCTCGATTCTTGTGCGCATATTGTTGTGCTCTGGTTTGTGGGCTGTTGGTTTTTGGTCTGTGTCGGAAGATAAGACACTGGACAGGAGTCTTATTACTCCTAGTCCATGGCTGCTCGGTCTGTGTCCAAAAAAAATTATCAAGCTTCAACTTAAAATGAGCTGTAGGAGGTTTCCCCATGCAAGGCTGTCCCAGAACTTCCCTCTTCTAATGGTTAGGAGCTCTGGCCTCATCCTTACACCATCTCTAGCAGGATCTGTTCCTCCTGAAGCCTGTAAAGTGTAGGCAAATTCTAGAATTTCTTCCCAGACTAGTCCCAGTCTCATCCAGACACTCGGCTTAATGGAGCATGTCTTGGAGATGGGCCTTGAGCTTGGAAAAAAACCATCCTGTAATTCTGAAGTAGTAAAGGAAATTCTTCACTTTCTACAAATGCAGCCTTTGAATCTCTGAAGACAGCAGAGGTGGAGGGGTCAGGATGGTTGATTAGCCAGGAAATGACCTGCTGGCGAAGAAATCTCCTAGATTGAATAAAGTTGCATTTCGTGGTTTTGCCACAAGAGCGCACAGTCCACTGCCGGGATTAGGGTGGCTCTAAGAAGCAGCTCGAAGGTGTTCGTGCCAGATGTTCCTATCGGTTGGTCGGAGGGAGAGCAGATCGTGTTCGCTCGGTATCTGCAGAAACCGCTGGGCTTTGGGCAGGGTGTAGGCAACTTCTGAAAAGTCAAGTGGAAAACTGGTGGTTTAAGGGTTAAAAATGTCTGGTTTGGTTCTTAAACGTATGTTAACAGGCATTTTTTAAAATAAATTAGTCCTATCAGTAAGTCCCATATGGAACATGACCAGCTTGGCTTGAACTCGGGTTAATATGACCTGCATGAAGTGTTTGGAGTGATCTAAATGGTTTTTTTTTTTTTTTTGGTGAACCACAAGCAACCGAGAGGTGCCAGCGGTGAGCGCGTTGCTGACAAACCAACCGAAATCGTTTCAGTGTCTCTTTATTTTTTTGAAAGTCTGAGGTTACCTGGGCCATGCCTGAACTGTGTGCTGCCTCTTTTCCTTAGCAGAGGGTGTTCGAGGGGAGAAGAGGAAACGAGACCCTGAAGATGAAGGCGAGGAAGAGGACGATTAATTTCTTCTAGCCACAAGTAGGACCAGATTCTTCAGTTCTGGAATACGCAATAGTGATTATGCAGATCTGTATGTCTCCATGTACCATAGATGTCCCTACAGAAGAGAGTATGTTAACTTTTTATAGGAGAAGTGTGGTTTTACTATTCTTACCCCCTTTTTATCATTCCAAATAAAATCTAATAGCCTGGTAGTGAACCTATAATGTAGAAACCAGTTTGCAGCCCTATAATCACTGAAAGCCATCGTCGAATTTTCTCTCCCCCAACCTCCACCCCCACCCTGCCCCAGACTTTTATTTGGAGCTCTTTAATTTTATACAAGCTTGCTGTGTTGGTCACTGTTAGCCCAGAGTTAAACCACCCATTTCATGTGGGAATTTCCTTGGAGATTTTCAACTTTTTATACGTAAAAAAAAAAAAAAAAAACCACTGAACTCCAAACAGCTCAATGGCAAATTCCGGTCTCACTGTAGCCTGAGCTTACCCAGGGATTCTATTTGCAATTGACAGCTAGATCACACTTTTATTTCAGCTTTTTCAAAGGTCCTCTAATTGTTTGGAGTGGTGTGGGTTTTTTTTTGTCTTCTATCCCATGTTGTGTGTTACATCGTAGAATTTAAGTGGGTTTCAGAAGATTTATCTTTTCCTTTTTTCTGCTTGTTTGGATGTTCAGTGTTTCACTAGATACCTTCCAGAGAGTATCTTGGCCAACTAAACGGGTTGTCATCTGTAAATTTTCTCGAGAATACGGAGTGTTGTATTAATGAAAGCAAATAATTTGTAGTTTTCAACCATTTCACTAGAAATGTGTTCAACTTCCACCCCCATCGTCATTTTGGAGAGTTCTGCAGCAATCATGGTGTTTGGCTCTCGGTGGGATGCCTTTCGAGTGCAGGCGTTAACGGGTAACTCCTTCAGCCACATTTTTTTTTTTTCTTTCAACCAACCCCCCTGCCCACTTTTATAGACTTGTTGAAGGGGGAAAGATGACCCTCAATTAGTCTTTCTTCGCAGGTCACCTTTTAAACTTTATAAATCGGGTTGTAGGCAAAAGGTTCCAAGTTGTTGTATAATACTAGTTAATAGCTTAGGGTTTTTATACTGAATGGCTGCAGGACCTTGTTCCGCTGCGTATGGTTGGTGGCGAGCGCAGGAGATGAGCGGACGAGCTTTTATTATTTTTTTTCCTAGCAGCCTGGTTGTGACCAGCAGGTCACAGTAAGAATTCTGCCCCAAGTGTTCTCTGCTTGAGCCGCTGTGAAATGAGTTCGGCCGTAGGGCGTTCCTCTTTAGTCACGATTTGCAATGAAAACGGTAGTCGTGATCTAAAACTTAATTTCCATTATTTCATGTAGGTACTGAACCAAATATCACACACAGCTTTATGCAAGAGACTTATTTTTATATGTCTTGGCTGAAATTGCTGTCGTTAAACTGGGGGGAGACGCCAAGGGTGGGGGAACCTGGACGGGAGTAAGAGTCAGTCAGCCACGGATCGGTTACCTGTGGATATTGAGTAGGTATTTCACACGCTAGCAGACTTCTAAACGTCACTTCCAGCTCTTAAATCAAGATACTGCAGGGTTGAAGTTCTGCAAAGCCCAATTTCTTGTGTGGTGTTTTTTTCCCCCCAGATAGAGCCTTAAATCCTAGTTTTTCACATAGCTGTGAAGCATTGCTGGCCATTAAAGGCATCAGGACGAGGCATGTTGGGCGATAGACTTGGAAATGAACTGACTAAATGGGTTTTGCATTGGTTTTGGGTTGGTTTTGGGTTTTTTTTTGTTTTTCTTCATGAATTATCTGTAAAGACACTAGAAAAGTTAGCGGTAAAACTACGTTTGCAAACGCAACCTGAGTTCCTGTGTTCGTGTATGAATCCTGAATGACTAGAAACTGTAGGTAAGTGCACATCCTATCTTGTCCTGGAGGCTCTGTGTTCGAGGCAGTTGCTTTGTGCTCAGCTTTAAGGTAGAAAAGTGCGTTTTCCCATCTTTTTGCTTTATTTTTTTGGTAGTCTGGGCAAATGATTGAAATTTTATTTATAAGCGTGTACTTTAAAGCACCTCGTTGTCAGGGTTTTCTCCTCTGTTTTGCTGATGCATATAATTTTTTTTTCAGTGGGGGGGACACACAACAACTCTATCTTGCTGGATTAAAGTTAGTTGTGTACTGGTCTTGTTCCAGTAAGCAAGTCCAATTGTGACATCGAACAAAGAGTCGACTCCGAGGGGTTTATTTAGACCTTCTCCAAGATATGCAGACTTAAAGCTTCTGAAAAGCAACCTGCAGGGTCGTGCATCAGCCACTACATCTGAAAAATCTGAGCCTCATGCAAAACCATAATTATTCTGAGTCACTTTTGTCTTTTTCCTCCATGATACCACCCAAATATAGTTTCCTATCTTGTCAGCTTGGCATGAAACTCAACAGCATAGCGTTTTATTTTTTAATTAGTAATACAGAGCCTCCAGATAACTTTTGAAACTTTTTTGCTTGGTGGGTGGTCTTTTCATGCAAATATGTAAGGGTGGGTTTTATATTTTGTAGAGGTTTTGTCCTATTTTAATGCTCTTTGTATGGCAGTATGTATATAGTGTGTTTTGGTTCCTTCTCAAAACTTTTTCCTTAAACTTTGGAGTAACTGATTTTTGTGCAACTGTGTTTTGAATAAAGCCATGACAGTGTTAAATTAAAGACAACAACCCTGCAGCACTCTTCTGATAACTTTTAGTTGTAACAAAAGATGTTTCCTCCCCACGTGTGCTGTAAATTTTAAATTAAAAAAGTTTTCAAACCAAATTATTTCAAATAAATCGAGACTATTGTATTGAATGACTTCTTTTAGTACACAGAGCTGGGGAGAAGGCAGGATTTCTGAAGGAGTATGATGTCCTTTGTGTTCTTCCCCCTTATATTTCCTAACCTGCCCCATTGTCTCTTTTGTGGTGTATCCTTCTTGGATGAAGTTCTTGGTCATGTTGTCACAGGGGAGGAAGGACACCCTGGAAATCTCAGTGATGTCTGGATAGTTCCCTTCAGCTGTTTCCAGATTAGTGTTGAAACAAGGGTTGGAGGCAACAAGGTGTTTAGAAAGGGTATAAGTGGGTACCGTGTGCATCTGGTTGAGTCTTATGGAACAACAGTGAAAAGCAGGAGCCTGGTAATATTTTGCTTTTCCTGACTTCTGTGTGCCCGATAGCCCCATCTCTCAAGTCTAACATTGTCTTTGGGAGTAGCTGCCTCAGTCTTGTGTTACTTATTCCTTGCTCAAGAATAATGTTTAAAAAAAGCTGCTTCTCTGACAGAGCCAGACCCAGCATTGTTTTTATTTTGGGATTAGTCCAGCATTCTTGGCAAAAATCCCTTGGATGCACTTGAGAAAACTAGTAACTAAACAGGCTTGTCTTCTGCTAGATGAGTGATTAGCCAAGAAATGGGTGGTGGTTTTCTGGGATTAATTTTTTTTTTTTCCTTTACTGAGTGTGTGTGTGTGGGAATTATCTTTTCCCTCTCAAGCCCCACCTTTTGGGGGTACGGGGGGGTTTAAGTAAAACCGGGCTGTTCTGTGCTGGTACGTGCCCAGCAAAGGCAATGGAGGAAACTCATTGCTGGGTGGGCATGTCTTCACAGACAGGAAAAACTCGAGGTGCGGGCTCACGGAGCTCTGGAGCTTGCTCTGGGGGAGCTGCGCGGCTTGTTGTGACCTGTCACCCACCACTCTTCTCCCCCGCCGCAGCCTGGCAGGCTCTGGGGCTTAAACCGCAGCTCTGCTGCAGCAGCAGCCACCACCATATGCCCAGCTCCCGGGGGCCGGATGCTTCAGGGGCGGCTGGAAGGCGCTGCTTCCCGCCTCGGAGGGAAGCCGGCCGCTCTCCGACGGCCCCAGACCGCCGTCCTCCATTTTGTCGCAGTGAGGGGAATTCTGGCGGGCGGCCGGGCCGCTTCCTCGCTCCTTCCTCCTCCTCTCGCAGCTTTTGTCTTTTGTTGCCCCTTCTATCTCTTCCTCGGCCCTTATCTCCACCTTCCAGTTGTGCTGCTTTTCCCCTCCCCCTCCTTCCCCGGGACGCCTCTTGAAGCGAAAGATCGTCGGGAAGGAGGCCCCGTAAACACCCCCCCCACACACACACCTTTCCCCCCCCCCCCCAGCCCCGCCTGAGGGGGCTGCGCGCGGCCCCCGAGAGCGGGAAACATGAACCACGGGGTTCCCCGGCTCCGGGCGGCAGGGGCCGAGCCGCGATCCCGTCGCTGATTGGCGGAAATTTGCCGCAGTTCCGCCCCCCGGTCGGCTCCCGCCTTCCGTCTCAAGCACCGGCGCGCGGTTCCTCCCTCCTAACGGTCGTTCTCGTAGTGAGGGGGGCGGAAGGGGGGGCTCCGCTCAAATGTTTCATTTTCACCCCAAAACAGCCTCAGCGTCCCCTTGCTGCGTCCTCCGCACCCCTAAAGAGAGGCTTTTCCTGTCAGCTTTGTGACCGAGGTGGCTGATGAAACCCAGGCTCGGGTTCCGTGTCCAAACAGAGGAAAAAAAAAACCCAACAAGTATAAACTAATCCTAAAGGGTTGGGGCTTGGGGGTTTTTTGCCCCCCTTTTGGTTTTGTGCAACGTCATGTGTGAGAAAGGGTAAGTTCAGCTGGACTTTGGTACAAATGCTCAGCATTGAAAATGTGAAGAAATTCTTCCCTAGTTAAAACCCAGCACCTGCAGAGCTCTTTTGAGCGCCTGTTTCCAGGCAGCTGGTGCTGCAACTTGCCCCCCAAATTTGGCTTGGAAATGTGGGATATGCAGCGTTAGCAGAGAAATTCCCCCTTATCTCACCTTCCCCACGGTAGCTGTGGCCTCATTTCAGGTCAATCTGGTAGAGCCACAGTCCCACGGGGGTTGGGGTGCTCAGGTCAGGGGGAGCAGTGCTGTGGGTGCTCCCGCTGAGGGATGGGGTGAATCAACTTGCTCCGGGTTTGAGCAATCTGGTTTTGCGAGTTGCATTCCTCAGAAACCTTCTGCGCTGTTGCCTCTGCAGGTGCCGTCAGGTGGTGGTGAAGATGTTGCTCCCGCTTGAGATGACACAGCCCTCCCGGTCACGCTTGTCCTCTCATTAGACCTGGGACAGGCAGCTTTTTCTCTTGGCAACTCTTCCAGCCCTAGCACAGGTAAGACTTACTCAAAAGGGTTTCTTTTTGTCTGTAACGTGACTAAGAACAAACAGAACTATCCCATTCTCACACATTCCAAGATTATGACTTATTTTTCTTGTCCCCTTTTTACTCTCCCTCTCCCTAGATGACATTAAAGAAGGAATCATACTGTTAAGGATCTAAACCCACAAGGGTCTCTCAATGTCTGCCCTTCAGGGGGTATGCTTTCAAGTTTCTTCTGTATTTTTATGTGATAAAAGGGAAGCTGACACTCATGCAATAACATGAATCCAGGAATTTGGGCTCAGAGAAAAGCATAAAATACTGTGAGCTCTCGTGACGGAGTAATGAGAATTACCAACATGAAAACTGCCACGTTCAAGAGTAAACAGAGCGCTGTGTGTTTATTTTGGCAGCCAGAGTTGCTGCTGTATACTAAAAAAATACCCACCAGTTTCACTGATCATAAACATGACAAATGTCTGAACTGAAGAACAAGATTGGTTCAGAAATGAGGAGATAAAAACAATTCCTAAATTCTTTTTACTTCTGTTTTCTGACTCTCTTGCTTGTGCTCGGGGTTGTGGCCTGAGTAAGATGACGTCATATTGTAAGTACACGTCCTCGCTCCGCATTTGTTGTTCATCGACCCAGCAGGACTGGCACAAATGGAAATTGAGGGCAAGCAGCTGCCCTGGGGTGGTGAAATGCAGAGGATGGGGACAGGAAAAGTCAGTGACAGCAGCTGCTTTGGGCAGGATAGCAGAAAAATTTCTGCAGAGCACAGCCACAGCCCGAGGCGGTGAAATTTCTGGTGCTGCTCCTGTTGGGAGATTTTTCACTTGAGTTACAGCTTTAACTTCCGAGGAACACTCTTGTAGTTTTCAAACTTTAACACTGTAGTTCAGAGTTGGCTTCTGTTTCTCTTTTGTGTGTGTCTCAAAAAAAAACCCAAACGCAGCTTCCAAAATAACCAAGGAAACCCTTTCCTCACGCTTTTAATTTAACTGCCAAAAATGAGGGAGTGTCCAAAAATAAATGTATGGCCACAACAACAAACCAAAAGAAAACCGCAGTGTACATAAGGGCTGGGAACTCCTGGCACAGAGGAAAAGGATTCCGTTCTAAGAAAAAAAATGACCACAGACTTTGTATTTGGGGTTGTGTGGGGTGAAAAAAAAAAGGCTATTTTTCCTATATTAATTTGTTAAGATGGTTGGTTTGATGTGTTTCCTCCAATACGCTCGTGTAAGGGCTTTAGAGCAAATCTTGAAGGGAAGAGTTGTTCAAGACACGGAAATACAAAGAAAATGGGACAATTTTATCATGTCCTTCTCCTTTGGGAATGTATCTTTCATTGGGAGTGTGCAGAAATGATGTTTAATTAGCAACCTCAGATTGCAAGGGAGCTCCTGGCAGGAAGCGTGCTGATATTCACCCGCCTTTGCAGCACGTGCCGTTCCTCGTCTTAGGATTACAGGTTTTTTTTCTCTTGTTTTCTTCACGGTGATGACTCATAACTGGTTTTCGCTGGGATATTTCTTCTATGGTGCCGTTCATTATTAATGAGCCCCTGTATTACAGCAAAAGCTAGTATTAGTACTGAAAGACTTTGATAGTTTGTGTTTCTGAAAACAAAAAAGATTTTCTTCAATCTGTTTTTCACCGGTATCACCATTAGAGGATCTACACAAAAACAAGTAGGATCAGACTTGAAAATTCAAGTAATTCATGCCCCGCTTTGTGCAAGAAGTTACAAGAACAAGGTGGTATTTTAAAATGCCACAAAACCAGCTCAACTTTTTGCTTCTAAAAAGACAAAACACCCTTTCATTAAATAAAAATGCCTGTGTACAGGTATATGCACGCTCATGGGTAGCAACAGCTCGTGGGCAGCAGACTTATTAGCTCTCAACTCATTTCCGAGCATCCGTGAGGATAAGAACGTGGGGATTGAGTGAGTTAAAAAGTACCCTGGATGGGTTTTAAAACATAAGGATTTAAATTTTTTGTTATACAGGAATTGCAATAATCTGAAGTTGACAGAAATTCTTGTTCTTCAAACTCTCAGGGAAAAAAAATAAGCTTTACATCGACATTTTCACCTCTTTTCAGCCTCTAGCAAAGGAAACGTACTGTTTAATTTCCAGGAAGCTAAATTATTAGTTTGTTTATTGAGAACCAGTATTCAGCCAGCTAATGTTCTTTGTCCAAGTTTTTCACCACTAAAGTCAAATATTTGAACTTTCTTGCTGTTTAATGTACTAGTATCACTGAAATAGTTTCATTTCCTGCCTTTGACAGCCAATTTTCCCATGTATAGATACATTTTCATCCTTCTCTGCATTCATCCTGATGGACTTTTTAACAATACATTTTACAATAATTGAAGTTATTTGCCTAAACTGAAAAAACCTCCAACATTTAAAAGTGTTAAAAGGGTCTGGGGTCTTCTGGCTCAGTTTCACTCTGTAACAGATGTACCTTTGATCTCCTGTACAGCCCTGTTACTTTTATAGGGCTTTCCTGACTCAGATCTTGTCACTGGAAATTAAACACCCACCAGTAATGAGAACAAAAGGGTGAAATATGCTTTATAGTTATAAAATAGTTGCTGTACAGACCTCCTGTGCCAGAAGCTGCATCTGTGGTGATCTGTCGGCTGGAGCAGGGTGTAGGTGTGCATGTGCTGCCCTGGGTCACTGAGGTGACAGTCCCTGTGCACCATCATCACCTTGTTGGTAAAAGTCACGGTGTAAAGGAGGAATATTTAATATAAAGGAGTAGCCAGAACCCAGGGTACCTCAATCCCAAAATTCAAAGGAAAAACCTGAGGCATTACTAATACTAACATGAGTAAAGTAATTAAAGCTTCATTAAGACAGGTTATAAAATCACACATAATAATTCTTCAAACCCAGCTTGTGTTACATAGAAAGTTCTGGACCTGAGCCACACAGAACACTGCAAACCCCATGAGGCCGCGGGAGGTAAAGGCCCATTAGTGCTGCAATGTTGCAGGAAAGGCCCAGATCCAAGAGCGGTTTTGGAAGAGGCTGTTGGGAAATGGGCGAAGCCTTCAAGGGCCTGTGCCTTCCTGCACCCGGCAGTCCAGCCCCTGTCCCGTCCCCCCAACCTCATATCAAGGCCTGTTGGCCTGAAGCAGAGTCTCATGGTGTATGGAGGGGGTCTGCTTTGGGCGCTGGCCCACCCGGGATGTTCCACGTCTTTCATTCTTCGCCATATGTAATCAAAGCTGTGAGTTCTTAATTGGGTGGAATCACACCTCCCTTGTACATCCACCTAACGCTGCTGCTGAAGTTAATGTTGCTCTGAAAGCTTCGACTGTACCCCTTGAAATGCTTAAAGCTGTCGGTGTTATATACGTGTGTTTGGGGCTTCCTTGCTTTGAAGCAGAGACTTCTCAAGATGAAAATGTTTTATCTTATGAACTAATGAGGGGTATTTCCATCTCAACCGCTGCCTGTCGCCAGCGGTAGTAAGGTGGGTTGTTACTGAGATCTCTGACATGAACATGTTACACAAATTAATGAGAGAGGCTTTCCCTGTGAACCTTCTTTATACATGGGCATGGAGAGCTGCTCCTCATTCAAATCACAGGTCTGAACAGACTCGTCGGGCCTTTGGAAGACTGGGGAGGGATGGAAGGAGGAAGAATATTAATGTAGCTCTGCTCTGAATTTCTGAATAGCTGTAGGCTGAAATTTCTGCATAATTTCTACATTAAGGTGAAGCATTTTCACTACAAAGAAGATTCCAGGAACGTGGTACTATTGAAAAGCAAAACTATTTCACAGAACAAAGCAAGGAATCCTGAAGAAGGTAGTAAATGAAACACCCACTGAGACAACCATTTAAATTTGGAAATTCTCAGTGTGTGTCTTTTCCTGCAAGGCTTTTGAAGCGTTTTACTCGCAACTTTTGCAAATTCCCCAAATAGGTTCATTTCCCTTTCTCCAGCACTCGTGAATTTCTAATGGTGTAGCAAAAGTACTTTCACTGGGAATCAAACCTCAGCTCTCTGCACAGCATTAGTGCAAATACTGTTTGCTGTGTAGAAGGGAAGAGTGGTGTTTAGAGAGAGAGGAGTCGATGAGGCAGAGTCAGGGATCGGGATGAGTTCTCTTTACCCGCTGCAAGGACTAAGCTGCCCCAGCCTCATGAGGACCAGTGCTGAGACCGGGTGGAACTGGGAAGTCCCCATGACACCAGCATGTGCTTAAATGTATAGTTAACACTCATAGGAGGGGACTTAGTACTCTGGTCTGTGGTATGAAGAACCTGCTTCAGTTGTTTGCTGAATCTGCTCCTAAATGTTGGAGATTACTCGGCGGTTGGTGGTATTTAGACCGATAGTACTGCCAGTTGTTTATCTTTAATCTGTGTACGTGTTGGTTGAGTTGATGGAATTACTCACAGATATTCTGAATTACTCACAGCAATTCAGAAATGGCTAAGCAGAATTAAGGAAAGTATCATAGTTAAGAAAGTCAAAGCAAATAATTTTATTAAACCCTGATTTGCTTTTTACAAGCAATTCCATTTATCTGGATTTATCATTTAGGAGGCAGTTTAAAATGTGTGCAAAACCTGCTGCCTCTCAGAGGTTTCCAATATGTCATAATTAAAAAAAAAAGGCACTTGAACACACAAGGTACAATCAGCTTATTATTATTTTTGCTTATTTTCCCAACCCTTTGCGATGGCTGTTGGCAGCTCCGCAGATACCAGTGGCTAATCGGTTAGTCTAGAGACGGCAGTGCCCGGAGCCAGTCGGTTTGGTTCTGGCTGGAGGAAGTGAATGAAGAGCTTGCACAGACGTGCAGATAAAGAGCGGGTCCAGCTGTCTCACATGGTTCCAGTGACAGAAAGCAGCAGTAAGCCCAACAGCGGCAGAATCGCTAAAAACAACACGAAGAGTCGTACGTTGGGGATTCCCAAACCGGGTGCAGTTATACCCGGTAGTGATGGCTTCTCGGGTCAGTGGTCAGGACGTTGCGTTGTGTGCAGAGGGAAATAACGGTTGTCAAAAAATACCTCTCTCTGCTTTGCTCTGCAAGGGCATAACTGAAACTTTGGGTTTGTCCTGAGACACTTGAAACTATTGAGAAATGTCTGCTGAAAATGCCCCGTAAGGCTGGATGGGAGAAGCTTCTTTCTTTTGTTGTGGGGTGACCTCGTCTGGCGGGCATCTGAAATAGTGGGGTTTGCTGGCTCTGGGATCTCCCCTGGGGCCTGGGCTTGTTGGATGCAGCCAGAGCTGGGCTGCTGGCTCTGACTCTAGTGTCCTTTTGTGGGCTTGCTGTTCTTCTGTGTATATAATTTGAGTTTAATCTGTGCAGGCACAGATTTCCCACCACCATGCTGAGAAATGAGGCTCTTGGGCCACACGTAGAGGCACCCAGGTACTATTGCAACACCAGTATTATTGTCTCGTTGTGAATAGGGAGCGAGATGGAGGAAAGAGGAAGGGAAAAATGTTTGAAACCCTTGTAGTTACGTGAAATTCTCCTGATGGTTGTTCTTTAACCATGTATTCCCGATTCTGTTTGAAAACTTGGGCTCCCCAGCTGGGATCTGGCCCTGGTTTGGGAAGAGAGAGCACTAGAGGGCACCAGCTGCACGACAGTGGGACTGGGAACCAGCTTCTGCTGGGCTGGGGAGAGACCCACAGACTGGTTACCCCTGAGCTACCTTCTAACCGCAAAGAAGTCAAAGTAACTCTTTAAAATGACATGGTTTTGAAGGTTCTGGACTAGTTAGAAGCATTCGTATCATTAAAGTTGATATCGTAAGGATGAAAATGTGCTGTGCTTGAAGAGCTTCTGGTGATTAAAAACCGATTGGATTTCACATAGTAAAATAAACATATTTTCCGTAATGCTTCATCTATAACCCCTGTCTTTACAACATCCAGGAGCTATAGATAATAGGTAATAATTTCCCTCTTCATTAGGAGCCATGACAGGAGCCTGTGTGCTAAAACCATTTATTGCTTCCTGATTTGCTTCAGGAGCATTAGTTTGGGATGAGAAGGTAGAGAGAGAGACTGGGGTTCTTATTTCCAGAGCTCACAGGCTCAGTGTGATAGGCTTGGAACCTGTCAGAGTTACCTTTCCACGGGGTTCTGAGAGCTGAGCTCATCCAGCCTGGGGAGGGGTTAATTTTAAAGACCACATCTCTTCATTTGTAGCATCAGATGCGATCAAAACGCACGATGGGAAGTGCGGAGCAGAACAGCACTGAGGGAGATTCCGCTTCTTGGAAGCTGGCAGCCAAACAGCATTTGGTCCAGTGGCCCCTGTCCTTGCCAGCCACCAGAAAGCACTACTTAGGGAACAAGCAGAGCAGTGTGCACTGCCTGAAAGGCCTCATTCATCCAACAGCCTGCAGGAGCTTGTACCGCATTGTCTGGTATGCGTTAGCTTTGGGAAGTTGGTACTCCAAATTTCTCCCCACCCCCCCCCAAAAAAAAAAAAAAAAAAGAATGTAAGTTTGCCTTCTCTTCTTCATTCACTCTTGAAAGAACTGGCCAAAAATTGTCATCGTCTGTTGTGCTCAGGACTCGTGCACCACCAAGGGTGCTGGCACAGTATTGTGAGTGGTATGTTCTCGGTAGACCAGTGAATATATACTGTACATCAGAATGTGCTCTTAGGTACCAAAAATTCAGCCTACCTGAAAGGGAGGGGGAAGAATTGACTGTAAACAATATTGCTTTTTCTTGTGTTCAATTTTCTTTTCCACACCAAAACATACTGGGCTTATTCCAGTTTAAGGTTTGTTTATCATGATGTATCTTGTCATCATCTGTGAAGGACAAGCGTCCTCACCGTGTTCGCTGGCCAACACTCTTCTTATCCTTTTACAATATAGAGGATGATTTCCTAAGTATACAAGTAATCATAGTAATTAATTACATCCTTTGGGCCAGAACAACCTCTGCAGGTTACAGTGGAAGCTCTGCTCCTATAGCTAACTGCTTTATGTTTCTCTAATTACATAAAGCAGCTGTACTCTTGACAGATTCAGTCCCTGGT
Organism: Megaceryle maxima; assembly: GCA_024605025.1. Lineage (NCBI taxonomy): Eukaryota > Metazoa > Chordata > Aves > Coraciiformes > Cerylidae > Megaceryle > Megaceryle maxima. Next base: position 16,858 of record JANHGN010011873.1, read on the forward strand.
GTATTTCTGCCCGCCCTGGAGTCTCCCCAGGAGATGTATCACCACTTTCCTATCATCTTCTTTCTACACTTTCTGGTGCAGGGGCTAATTATTGGGAAAACGGAGCTGGGCTGGAGTGACATTGTACTGTGGTAATTGTAGCAATTCCTTATCTGCCATCGCTCTAAATTAGATGGGAGCCGGCCCCCACGGCACAACACAGCTGCAGCTCGAAATCTGGGCCATAATGTGCATGCTAAAATAAGATAATCAAATCTTACGCTTCGGGACTGCTGGTTTCTGGGAGGTGTTTCTCTTCTCCTGCGTCTGTGAACAGCATTACGAAAAATACCACATCTCGTGAGCTGGGGGTTGCCTTGGGACATTGGGTAATAACTGATTCTGGAAGCAGGATGTTGGATAATGAGGATTTTTACTGGAAGGAGTAGCACATGCCAATCTCCAACACAACTAAGGAGCTAAGGTGAATCACTGTCTCTTCTGAGAAGTGCCACATGCTGAGCTATCAGCCCGGCTCTCTAGGTAGCTGGGGTTTTGAGCATCAATGCTATTTCCTGACGTACCTGGGAGTTTCTTGGTGGCTGCTTATTCTCCCCCCAGTCAGGACTTAGGATGCTAATTTCATAAACTCCAAGGAAATGCCAGTATGAGGCTGCAGCTGGTTTGTTCTCTCTGCTCCCACATTGCTGCTGCATTTACTCGCCTTCTCATGCAGCCCTCACTCAGGACAGTGGCATTTGGGCAAGTACCAGAACCACAAAGTGATTACGCAACAAAGGAACATGCAAACAGAATCCCAGGTTCAAGGCTGTATTTAGCACAAATCCTACAGTGCCAACAACTCTCTCAGCGCTCTGTAACTAAACAAACTCATTTTCATTCGCGTTATCTTTGTGAGAGCAACAAACACGCTCTGGAGATACTCGGTCACTTGGTGTGACCTGCACATCCCCGGTCCTGTGTCCATTGCCAACAGAAAGGAATATTTTTCAGGAGGTGTCCTTGGATCTGGCTCCTCCTTTCTCCTTTGTCCACTTGCATCCAGGTTTAATTAATTTTCCAGGCTTATTGCAAAGTCCATCTGTTTTCTGTGGGCTTTTGGGAAAGTAGGATATCGAAACGCGCATTGCCAGCTTTTACAAGTGTGGTGGGAAGGTTGTACTACTACTTCTTAAAATTGTAGCACCTGGATTCAGGTGGATATAGGATGATTTTCACCATTATTTAGGAAACTCACCCACGAAACCCCTTTAACCCCCGGAATTTGAGGCACTGCCACCATTTAGTTATTATTTAAGAATGTGACATTTACCGAATGCTTTCCAACCACTTAAGGAAGACCGTTCCTGTCCAGAGGAGCTCCCAGTATTCAGTTTTTAATCTCTTTTGCAAAAGCTCTTTCCTGTTCCCCCTGCTTCTGGGCAGATGGGAAATGCAGTTGGAGGCAGCTGCTGCTCTCTTTGGTCAAACCTCAGCTGTAGTTCCGCCCCACAAGAGACCCAAAGTATGTTCACATTGTAAAAACAGGTGACTTTCAACCCTGGGTTAAAAGCAGACAATTTAAAGGGAGCATGCTTAGTGAAAAGTAGAAGAATCACCTGTTCACAGTACTGGGATTGCTCTTCCTATCTATTTCCATTATCATCATTAGGATATTCACAAAACTCAGGTTCCTTGTACAGCAGGAGAGGCTGCTTGCTTTAAGTAGTGTGCTTTTAATGGGGGTTTGGAAGTCACCTGTTTTTCTAGTGCGGACGCACAGTTGTCAAACACTCAAATACTTCATTAAAAAGAAAATTTGAGAAAGAAGAAAAAATGGAGTGATACAACAATGCTTGTCTCTCTACTGAAAATAATCCTGTTAAATATAGTCACTTTGAGACCTTACAATCTGTGTAACCATCAGGTACTGCAACTTAAAAGCCTGTCTTGGAGCTGCAGACAGGGCACAGCAATAAACACCGGCTGGAAACGTGATACCATCGTAAGAGGGCAGAGCAAGACAACTTTTCCTTCACCTTCCAATAATCTTCTTGTGGGAAGGGCAAAGAGCAAAGTCACGTTGCTGACAGTTTTGCACGCTCAGCCCCAGGCATCCAGCTCCTGCTTCTCCGGGGCAGAGGGTGAGCAGTAAAACCAGAGCGGCAGTGTCTCCCATCTGACACTGCACTCATCCTGACCCAGCTGAGCTGTGGCCACCAGCCCTGCTGAATAGATGGCAGGAATGGCAGTGAAACTGGTTTGTTTCCAGCTCTCCTTTAGCTCGCAGAACATTCTCACGGTGTCTTTCTTCTGTGAGTGTTGTTGCAAACGTGCTGCTTTTTAGAAGGGCTCTTCCTGCCTTTTTTAGACCTCTCCCAGTTTCTGTTCTTATCTGATCCATTCCTTCTGGAGGCACCAGCAGCTTCTTTACGGACCAAGGAAAATTGTGGAGTGATTTAGGTATGAACAGATCTGTTCTTGTGAATTCTCTTCCTCTCTAACAGACTGCACACGGGATTGAGTGCAGGGCACAGGGGATTATCCCCCCGAGGTGAGACGTTGCTAATCCACAGCTCCCACTAATACCAGTGCAGGGAAGTTGACCCTTCGGTGTGACTGGCCTACGACAAATTCTTATTTACTCTTTGTCACTGCAGCGCTCGGGACCTCTGGCTGCAAACCAAACCCTCTTGGGGCAGTGTCAGACACAGAATTGGAATGTAACAGAAGAGGCAACAGGGAATCAAAATTCATCAGGGAATTGAAAAGAAACACTGAGATCAGGTCATTAACCAGAACTATTGGTACATTATCAGCTTAACGACAACCAATTACTTTGGATTCACCAGAGCAAAAGAGGGCAATAGAACTGTGATACAATTAATTCTAACTGAGGTTTTTTGTTTGAAAGATGATACCAAATCCTACCGATTGGACACGAATGAAGAATTAATCAAATCCAATGACTGAAAAATGAAAAGGCTTTTTATTAAAAAAAAAATTGAGACAAAAAGAACAAATCAAAATTGAGGAAATGGAAATGCGTTGGCTCAGCATTTCTGGCAGCATCCCATAAATGACTAAAGAAAAAAAAAAAAAAAGAGAAGACAAATTTGCCAGAAGGCAAGACAGGAACTGCCACTGAGAGAGGAGGGAACAAACCACCGTACCTACATTGCAACACCCCAGAACTTCCTCAAACTATGCAAGTGTATTTAAAACCATAAAATCCAGCCCAAAAGGATCCAGTGACACTGAACGATGTCAAATACAATGCCAGGATTGTACTGCTGCTCACATTTCTGCAGAGCACTACAAATCAGTCTCTGCAGGCAGGCAAGAAAGGTTAGTGTCATTCTAAAGAAGGAGTGGAACTGAAAGCTTTTAAACATAAACTTCTAAACATAAACTTTCCAATGTAAACTTTTCAATTTCCTTCTCACTTTCTGAGGAAGCACCATGACCTTGTTACACTCTGTAGTTCCAGAACCTGTTGCAGATTTCCCACTGAAAATTGCAAGACTTCAACCTCTCAGTGGCGCAGATGAGAAGGAATCGACCTTTCCTGATGCGTTCCTTATCCCTGATGCTGCCTCCCAAGAAACTGCATCTTTTCTTTCCTTCGACTTGAATTTTAGAAACCTGTAAGGAAAACTCCAGAGGGAGTAACCCTTCCATTTCCTTCTGCTATCATTTCCCTACATCTCCAGTAATATAAATAATCTTGTAAGTGATATAAAACATTTCTAAAAAACATACGTTGAAAGCATGAAGCACTTGAGATCCTCTGCCCAAACAAACTCCTTCCTTCCCTCGCTCTCCACATTTTGGTGAGTGCTCAGGCAGCCTTGTCATTTGGATAATTAGAGGGTGCCAGATGGCTGTAAATATGTTCACAATCCTTCTTATCCAGTTCCCATCTCTCTGGCACCCTCACTGCTCTACCCCATAGCAAGCACCTGGTCTGTTCCTGTTTGAAGTCTCCTGTCTACTCTTGGTCTAAACTGGCACCTCTAGTTTTGATTTTCCCTTTAAATCACCCGGGAAGCTCTTTGGGACTGGTTTGTGCCAGCTAACACTTCCTCACAATCACTTTCACCATTGATGAATTAATAACATGCCCCATCCTGTTCCGGAGCTGTTCCTGTCTATAAGCATCAACCTCCTTCATGCAGGAATTTCTGTCCCTGAGCAGATGAAGACACCGATCGCCTGCGGGGAACCACAAGGGTGTAGCAGCTTCCTCCTATTTTGGGAACGGAGATCTCACGCTTGCCCTTCGCACTGGGCACACGGCACAGAGCGAGGCGGGTCATGTGCCAAGGAACTGGCAGAGTCAGCCTTTGACTTCTCCCGGCCTCCGCTCCTTGTGGCCACCCGATTGGTTTGGACCAGACCAATTCGGCTACGCAGCCACCTACCCTGCAGCTTGGGATGCCCCAGCCAGATGACAATGATCAAATACCTTCTTTTTTTTTTTTTTACCTCTGAATTAGTGAGGATTGTTCTTAAAAATGAGCAACGATACTGTGATTTAAGGTAGGCAGTTTTTGTTTGTCATGGAAACATTTCCAAAGTGCTAAGCAGTAAGGAAAGGATGGGCAAACTGTAACGAAAGCACAGGGAAAAGGGAAGTTGTTTTGAAGGCAACTCTAAAATACAGACAGTGGTGTTTCTAAGAGTACAGAACAAACAAGGTCACAAGCTGTCTGAGAGTCTCGGGAAAGCTACCACGGCAAAAATTGTGGGTCACTAAGAGGGTGACTGGATTGTCGGAGGAAAACTGTTTAGAGATGATAGCTATAATTTATTTTAGATTTTTATATGCATCCACTTGAGCTATCACCCACTTTTTGTACAACGAGGCGTTACCAGCTCTGTCCCATGGAGCAGATGCTTCACTTTGCTGAAGTGTTAGACTCTGGCCCTTGCTCTCCAACCGATTTGGTTCCATCTCTGGTGTGCTGGAGTTCATTTGGTTGTTTTAAAGAGTTCAAATCTGACCCTTTCCATAGGAGCTTGTGGCCACGTGGGGCTCCCTCTGCCCTGGCTTTGATGTTGACTCCAAGTCACACATTCCCCAGCTCTACAACTCGATTTCTCCCCTAATTAAAGGCAACTTTTCTGCTTTTTTACTCATAAAAATGTCAACGCTTACCCACATAATTCATACAAAAATCCTGGATAAATACACCATCTTATGCGGAAATGTTACTAGGAATTGCAGTGGTTTCTCTGCATTTTCCCATTCTTTGCCCTTTTTTTTCAGCAGTAGTGCCCTCCAGCGCCCAGGGCCTGCTACCTGGATCTGCTGTGGTGGGTTCCTTGCCTCTGGGAAGCAGTTTCTAGTTGGCAAACATTGCAGAGTTCCACGTGCACACCATAGGAGAACACTGGATGTGTTCCAAAGAACAAGTGGAAGTGGCACCTTGGGACATGGTTTAGTGGTCATGGAAGCGTTGGGTAGAAGGTTGGACTTGATGATCTTAGAGGTCTTTTCCAACCTTAACAATTCTGTGATTCTATGATTCTGTGACTCTATGATTCTTGTGTCTTTGGCTAAAAAGATGGATTGTGAGAGAATAAGATTTCCATGTGAAAAGTGCAGAGGGTGAGGAGGCCAACAAACCAAGATGGACAGGTTAATAGGTGCACGTAGGAGTAACTCTAGAGATAAGCCCATAAGAAATAAGCAGGAATCATGGGAAAGATGCACTATTAGTAGCTGAGAGCAAATCAGAAGCTGTTTGTAATTGCTCTGGGTGTCCCCAGAAGCCAGCGCGATGCTGGGATGGACACAGGAGCATTGCGTTGGAGCAGCTGCTGACTCTGGTCCACCTTGAGTCCCCTTCCTCTTCCAGCTGATGATGTTCTTTTGTTTTGATCCTGTCCTGGGAAGCAAAAGGCTGGCATTCCTGGTTTGGCCCAGGAAATAGGACAAATCAGCACTGGGGTCACACCCCAGTCTGCTAAAGAGAGTCAGCATCTGCCCTTCACTGGTGTGTGATGTGCTGAAAGCCGCCTGGTTTCATTCCAGACGTGGCTGCAATCCCTGCCGTGGGCAATCAGCAGAGTTCCTACCTGATGACAGATCTCTGCTTGAGACTAAATTTCTAGAGACATTAACTTTACTGTTACATAACAGACGAGGAGGCTGCTGATAAACCATTCCTTTCCCAGTAACATCCAGGCAGATTTGTCTGTGAGTTGACTCGCTGGTAAGTTAACTCTTTGCTGGAAGCAGATGGCAGAAGACAAATTTGCTTAGTTTACTTCAACAAGGAGAGAGATAAATTGATTTTCCTAATGATATATTTGACATACAGAGGCCCAATGTTATTTTTATGAGCCAGGTCTCTTGTTTATAGGGCTTTACCATTTTGCTTTCCTGCCAATGGACATAAAAAAAGAGTGACCCTGTGACCTATAAAGGATCAGAAACCAAGCAGCCAGGAGCAGGCATTTGATCGGTGCTTTTCCAAGAACAGCCTGACTCCAAATGCCAACTCCTGATTTCTGGGAAGCATGACTCCCAGTTTGGGCTGCAGAAAAGGTAGACGGTGCTGGATTATATATAGCAGTGAGTGGGCTGGAGGGAGGAACGCTTGGCTCACAGGAAGGGGGAGGCTGTTCTCAAGAAATCAAGTGACTTGCTTATGTTATGGCATAAACAGTAATGAAACCAGGCTATCCTGCTGGCTCTAACCTTTAGGTGATGCCGCTTCTCCGCCTCACACAGTCAGGCTCGCTCAGCATTGGCGGCATTTTCCTCCCCATGGGATTTGTTTGGGTCCGAAAGCAACAGGTGCTAAAGAGGTGGTGGTGAGAGCCTGACAGAGGTGAAGGAAGGACCTCCTCAATGCCCTGCTGGGCTAGGTCTGCTCTACTCCGATTCCTCACTCTCTGCTCTGTCTTCCCAAAGCTCTGACCTTTGGGGAGCAAACTAACGTGCCACATGCATGGGGTCCCATGCCAGGTAGGGTCCCACGTGTCCTGGAGGGCTGAGCGCAAGCTGGAGCACCACCAACCACACTAAAAGATAAGAGGCTAGGGAACTAGGTGCCAGCAAAATTATCCATGTGCTTAAGGATCAGCAGCTTAATGAGGAAAGGAAGATATTCTTGGTTATAACACTGTCCTTCCTTTTTATCATCGCAGGACTTCAGCTGGTGGTGAAAGCTTTGTAAGGAAAAGTGTGATTTCTTCAGTCCATTTGTGGATACTGAGAACATGGAGGGATCTAGCAGAGCCATCTGCTCATAGAATCAATCATTAAATGGTTTGGGTTGGAAGGGACCTTAAAGATCATCTAGTTCCAACCCCCACTAGATGATCTTGGAACTCAGTCCCGTGAACTGGAACTCCTAGTTGAAAAAAGGTGAAGTCCCATCTTTTCAGCTGTGAGGTTACCTCGCTGTCTCTGCTGTTTCTCTCCCCACCAGCAGTTTCCCCATCCCATTGGGTCTAAGATGTCCAAGAGTATCTTTAGGGTGAAGCTACATGATCACGTGGCTGTGAGGACCAGCAGATTCCCAAGTTCTCAGCTGTCTGCCTCACCACCTGTCTCAGACCTGTGCTTATTGTGTCCCTCGGCCCCTGGACCCAGCACCCCACGAGCTGCCTCAGGAGGATCTCAGGGAATGTCACCATCCTATGGCCTGGACTCACAGCACCCGCTGTCACCATCATCTTCCCCTCAACCGAGAGCCCTTTCTGGCTCTCTTTGGCTTGTGAAGTTGACAGGCAGAGAGCACAAGGTGAGCAGGTTTTTGAAGAAAAATGTTAAAGATGCCACTGTTTAGGGTCTCCGTGGACAGAAAGAATCATTCTGCCACCCAGTAGCTGAAAGCTGCCTGTGGCCTTTGGAACAGGAATTCCCTTCTCAAGCATTTGCCTTTCTCCTCTTTCAATAGCAGCACCGTGTGTTTGCCATGACTGAGGCCATCTCTTGGGAGTTAGTCCTTTAAATAAGTATGTCCACATCTCTGCTGGATGGTTCCAGTTAATGCCAGTCCTTTTTACCCTGTTCAATATCAGACTGGAAGCCACTAATTCTTACAGCTCTGAATAACACCCTCTGTCTGCCTCTCATGCGTCTATCAACCCTTTATTCTAACCACAGGGCGATGAAACGTCTCCTTTCTGTCAGCCTGGAGAGAAGAACTTTGGAAGAGGCAATAATCATTAATATGCATAACTCCCAAGCCACTAGTGCCACTGGGGGCTGATCTCCAGCACTCTGAACTCTGCCTTGTCCGACCTCTCCCAAATACTCAGAGAAGTTATACAGATTTTTAAAAATCAGGCTCTCTTCCCTATGAGCAGGGAAGAGTTGTTGCAAAACAGACCAAAAGGTTTGCTTGAAACATTAAAGATTAAGGAAGTGGGTGGCTCACGGTAGTTTTCAGTCCCTCGGGGACAGTTTATTAATTCGAACCAAACAGATGCATTGGAAAATGCAGCAGCTGATCTGCTGTTCTCAGTGCCACGCTGATAGAAACACCTTTCCAAAAACTATAACAGCTACAATCTTCAGCTTTTTCTATGACCAGATGATGTGTTAAACAGCAGAAGTGTCAAAACACCCCCTCTGACCTCACGCGACCACAGGAATACTGGTGCCACTGGGGAGGGATGCTCCGAGACTTATTGGTAACTCCCATGAGCAGCTTTTCTCGTTCACGGGCAGTGCCTTGAAAACGAACATGTCGCACATCGGCCGCTTCTTAATCAACCCCACCCCATCCTTTTATAGGTGGATTATTATCTTCAGCCAGCCAGGAGAAACTGGGCCACGGAGATCAAGTTTCTCAGGCAAAGTTGCCAAGGAATTAATAAGTGTGGAACTGCCACTCCGAGCTGTGCTCCTGGAGCTGGGTTTCACCCCATGGACCAGAAGCATTTTTGAAACGGCGGCGGTTGGTGCCGAGCGCTCACTGCACGATCCACGCCGCCCGTTCCCACTCCTGCAAACAAACGCTGGACGGCAGGGGCCGGGTTTGTCACCACATCTCTTACTCGGCTCCCACTTGCCCTTTGGTGTCTGCTCCTCCTCAGTCACTTGGGGAGTTGTATATTAAATTATACATACATGTGTAGAAGTATCTCTGCTTTTTCACACAATCATTTTTATTCCCTTTTTTTTCCCTTTTTTTTGGGAAGTGGGTCTGTTCTCACTGAGCTTTAATTTGTAAAACTGCTTGGAACTTGTTAAGTCAATAATTATTCTTGGGAATGTAGGTCAAACTCTTTTCTATTTTTTCCTCTCCCTCTTGGGACTTGGAAGAGGGTTTCAATCCTCCAGCACTCCAAGGATAGGCGCGCCGAGCTTTCCATTAGTGAGAGACAACTTTCAGTAACAAAGCAGCAACACTGGAGGGCCTCGAGATAAATATACTCCTCTATGCTTACATAGGTTTTTCTTTAGAGCCACTTCCCTCAAAGAAATAAAACTGTCTCCTCAGTACACTGCAGGTTTCAAACTGGTCCAAGATTTTCACCATATTTACTGCAAAATGGAGTTTTATGATAAGGGAGTTTGAGCACCTTCTCTTCCACTGAGAGCTGCCCATTACACACCCTTCACAGGCAGTAAATCCCCAGCACTTCCCAGAGCAGGTAATTTACAGGATCTCGACATTGTCAGCAGCCCCTCTATGATCAACGGACAGATGGACATCTCCAGAGGAACGCTTCATTTTGCAGATCCAATGGTTCTCATCCAAGCAGTTGCCCCATTGGGGTAAAGCTGATGAGCGCACAGCTTGGCTGTGGCTGCAGGCTGCCCTCTGCTCCCTAGCCTGGGGACTGGCTGTTCACCTGTGAGTGTCCAGGAAAAATTCCCCCAGCTCTGGTAACTTACTGGAGTGCATTTGAATCCCACCGATCTTACGCTGAGTTAGGCTGAACACAGTCAGCCGTATTTTACCGTCGCAGCTGGGCTATCAGAGAGGCTGTAGCTTTCTGCCTTCTGCAGGCCACCAGAAATAGATCTCGCCTTATCTTTTTAAAAGCATTTGCCTTATTACAGAACAAAAAAGCAACGGCAATTTCTGCAGTTTCCTTCATCACTAACTCCAAGAAACACTTTGGCTCAGCAGGAACTATCGTCTCGATTAGAAAACTGTATTTATCCACCCACCGCAGCAGACTGAGAGCCCTCTGGCATGAATCACAATTGTTCTGCTCCCTTCTGGGCTTTGGGGGTTTTTCTTTTTCTTTTCTTTTATTTTTTTCCCCTCCTTAATGCAGTGGAAGGCTCCAAAACTGGAAACTGCTGGAGAAACACGACTTTATCCACCATCATTTGATTACTGTGAACTGCTTTTGTAAGATATAATTCCAGGCTGTGGACCACTGCTATTTAGACACCACAGGCCTATTCCTTCTTTATATCCAAGCCCTTTACCTCACCCCAGCAGTGTGAAAGTTGCCTCCAAGTGTGTGTAAATTCTATTTATATCCCCCAAAAGCCTCTTAATAGTCATCTTCTGCTTTAAAGAGGCCATGCAGGAATGTTGCAGCTGCTCTTTTTGTCTGGCCTGCTTCGAGTTACTGATTCTGAAGGGCCTTAGCGACCTAGGAAAATAAGACACGGGACCAAGTATGAATTCCACAGAGGCTACAAGTCTGTCACAGTGCTGGCCAAGCAGCCCTGGCTTCAGCAGTAGCATTGCCTGTGGAGATTGTGTGTTTGATCATCAGGGTGAAGCAAGGTGGCAGCCACCACAGAGGTGTCACCAAATTGGTGGCCAGGAATTGTCAACATCTGTAGCACAAGCAAGATTGTCACAGTTCCTTATTTTCCCTCCTTCTTACAATTGTTGGGGCAAGGCTGAAAGGCCAACTTTGTCACTTGCTCTTGTCCCACATCCTGCAGCTCTCCTTGGTCCAGACCTGCCATGGGACCAGAGCAGATGGTGGCTGCTAAAACCCAGTTGCTTTGCAGCTTTAAATGCAACAGATGTTGGGGAGTAGGGCAAGGTAGGGGAGGCAGGCAGACTGTGTGGTGGGGGACTGCTCAATGATATGAGGGTAGAGAGGTTCTACAGAGGGACCTGACTAGGCTGGATTGATGGGCCAAGGCCAAGGGGATAAAGTTCCAGAAGGCCAAGGGCCAGGTCCTGTCCCTGGGTCACATCAAACTCCTGCAATGCTCCAGGCCAGGGCAGAGTGGCTGGAAAGTGCCCAATGGGAAAGGACCTGGGGAGGTTGGTCAACAGCCAGATAGAGATGAGCCAGTGTGTGCCCAGGTGGCCAAGAAAGCCACCAGCATCCTGGCTTGGATCAGCACTGGGGTGGCCAGTGCCGCCAGGGCAGGGATCATCCCCCTGGGCTGGGCACTGGGAAGGCCACCCCTGCAATCCTGGGGTCAGTTCTGGGCCCCTCACTCCCAGCAGGACATGGAGGGGCTGGAATGTGGCCAGAGAAGGGCAATGGAGCTGGGGAAGGGGCTGGAGCAGGAGCCTGCTGAGGAGCGGCTGAGGGAGCTGGGCTTGTCCAGCCTGGAGAGAAGGAGGCTCAGGGGAGCCCTTCTGGCTCTGCCAGCTCCTGCCAGGAGGCTGGAGCCAGGGGGGGTTGGGCTCTGCTCAGCCTCCAGTTGCCCCAGATATCTTTCAGGATTCACAGACAAGAGCCACTGGGTTTGTGATTAAAAATTGGTTTCCCCCCAGACACGCAGTGGCTGAAGCAGCCTGCTGGTCTGTGGAGCAGGGCACACTTGGTACCCTGGAGTGCTGCTCAGTGCTGTCACAACTTCTCTCGGTGCCTGTTTCCCAAAGCAGCCCAGTCACAGGCTGCTGCTTGGCCCTCTCTTCTTACTGGGCTTTTTTGCTTGTTTTTCCAACCTCTTTTCCCAGCCTGTTGTGTACCCATGATCCCCGGGCATCTCCCAGGTGCCTCCCCATTATTTCTTTAGCAATGCAGAAGAGGGAGGGAGGGAGGAGGGGATTTGCCCATCTTGGAGCCGGGGAAGGGGAACTAACCAAAAAAAGCCACATTGGCTCAGCTGCTGGGCCGGGTGGGCCCATGGGTGCCCCGCACACACCCACCCGGGGTTCCTCGCGCCGCGTCTCCTTATTTGGCTGGGAGCTGGAGCGTGCCGGGGATTGGCTGCGGAGAGGGACCTGAAGAAGCAGCCGGAGAGGGCGAAGGGAAGCAAGCTGAGCCGGCTGCCTGTGGAGCAGCAGCTGCCAAGCAAAGCAAAACAACCCTCACACACTCGCCAGCGTTTGTCGAGCAAATCGCAGCTATTTTTATAGGAGACCCTTTGCCTACATCTTAGCTACGAATCCAGGGCCCGATCTGCTCTCCCTGAAGTGTAATGAGAACTACTTCTCCTCACCCCCCCCCCATGAGTTTCCAAGGCACAGTTGTGCAGCGTTGTGCATAAGTAAAATTTCTTGCCTGTTAGTGGGCTTCAAAATTGTTCTTTTTTTCTGCTCCTCTGCCGGGATGCTCTTTAGTCTTATAATGCTATCAATTTTTTTGTCTCTAGAGCCACCATAATTGACACCCTGGACAACAGAGCCATCCCTTTCTGGGAATGGCAGACTTGTTGCTCCTCCGTTGGATGAGCTTGGCCTCTTTGTGCGGCGTTACTCCCGCATGGGTAGAGCCGCAATCCCAGCGTGCGGCGCACAAAGCACCGTCTGTGCTCCCTTTGGCTTTGAAGCTCCATTAGGGTTCGTCGCAATGTGCTGGTGTCTTTGGGAATGCCTCTGAAGGCGGGGGACCTTCTAAGGGGCTGGCAGGGAGGGAGCAGAGACACAGAGGCAGGGACAAGTACTGAGGGGTAAGGAGAGGTGAGAGAATGGGGACAGGAAGGGGAACTGAGGCTGATACTAGACTGGTGAGATCATCTTGGAAGTAAAGATCAGAGTAAATGGCCACAAATGGATACCTGAGGAAGCTGAGAGATTTATAGGCAAAAAGAGGGAGAGCAGAGCTTTGAGGAATGAGGTTTGGAAAAAAAAAGTAAAGATTAGAAACTGTCACCTCCCCATCCCCAAAACACAGCCCTTCTTAGAACCTTCGGGGACTCACTGAGTCCTGTCTGACCAGCTGGGCAGGGTGGCTCGGGTGTACCAGGTACCACAGCATCACCAGCTGCTGTTCGGGACCTTCCAGCCATTCCACTGGTTTTCAGCATGAGGTGGAGCTGGGAGCAGCTGTTTGAAAGGTTTCTACCCAGCAGCACCACGATCAGCTTCCCAAAACATGAGGGAAGAGTCACTGGGAGCACCTTGTTGGCTCTCCCTGGCTTGCCAGAGATCACACATGATTCTCGAGTGGTTTGGTACTTCGGAAGTTGGAGCTCAACACCTTTCACACCACAACCACTGCTGAAATAAAGCTGTCAGGAGGTGACTTGCTGGAGGTCGCTGGGGGTGCTGGTGCAGCAGTGCTGGAAGGGCAGGCAGATGGCCCTGGCCGTGCTGAGCGCAGCACTGGAGCAGCCTCGGGAGCTGTTGGGCTGACTCCAGAGGGAACAATCAGCGACAGGAAGGGGGGGGGTCAGGGGTCCCCACCCCAGTCTGTCTGCAGCACCCATGGTCCATGTCACTGGGAGGACGAGAAGGAAAAGCCTCAATTCCCTGCCTATTGAAGAGCTGACATAAATCAGGGTGAGCCTGAAGTAGCTGGTGCAGGAAGAGCTATAAATGGAGAGGAGGAGTTGGTATGGTCGAAGTGCTGGCTGTGGTTTGACTCCTGCAAGGGCCTGGGGAGGTGGGGCCTGCGCTGGCTGCCGAAAACAGAATCAGGGCTGAAGGTGCTGAGCTGTGCAGAGAACTGGAACTGTCTGCCACAAAGGCAACTTCCAGACTTCTTTGATTCCAGAAAGTCATTCCCAACTTCTCCTTCAAGGATATTTCCAATAGCCTTTCATGGGGATTTCTGACTGACTTCCCTCCCCGCTGTCACCTACTGTGCTGTGCAGCATTTTACAGTGACAAACGGACACGCTGAGATGGCAAATGCATGCTGAGCCCCGGGCCCTTTGGCACTCTCAGAGCTGATCCCTTCCTCCTCCTCCTCCTCCTCAGTCTTCCCCTGAGAAATCCACCAGCGGAGCAGCACATCTGAGCCTTGGAGGAACCCTTGATTCTCCTGGAGCTGCTCCCCTGAACCACCTCCCAGGGGCTTCAGTTAAGAGGAGACAATGGCCCCTTTGCTCCCCACCTTCACCCTCCCCATCACTTCGAGCTCAGTTGGCATTTCCAGTTCAGCAGCTCCTGGTTCCCAAAGCTGCTCCAGTCCCGTTCTCTGCTCAGGAGGGTGATAGGGGAGCAGGAACCGTGGGATTAACCAGGGGCTTTCACTTGGTCTAACTACAAGGCACTTGTCAAGGTCAGGTTTTGTTGAACACCTACACCCCCCTATGACCCTACCCTGCTCTCATGCCTGTGTGGTCTGTCTGGCACCAAACAAGGTTATGCTGTGCAGAGGTTTTCTCCCCAGAAGGTGCAAAGCCCAGTCTTCCCACTTCAGTTTTCTGGGCTTGATTGTCTGGGCCATGCTGGGTGTGAGGGTGAATTGGGACCAGCTGAGTTGGTCTGACCAGCCTCTGGCACAAGGACTCCCCGGGGCAGCAGCAGCGAGCTGGGCTGGAAGGAGGTTCCCAGTGTGGCCCACCCTCCCCAGTGCGAGTGGGTTCCTCAGTGCAGGCGTGCTGAGAAGAGACTACAGAGAATCACTGTGATTGCGGCTGATTTATTTTTATTATTGCCGACTGTAGGGGTTATTTTTGGAAAAAAAAGCAACATTTCTACTCAGTGCTTTCGAAGGTGGCTCAGCTGGAGAAAATACGGGTGAGAGCCACTGCCTGATCAGTGCCTTCCTTAGCCATTTACAGGGCTGAACAGAGAATAAACTGCCTAACTGGGATCTGGCAACGAACTGCACCCACTGGGTGGGAGGGAAGAGGCTCGACCCGCTTCTTGGGGCCCTGGGGAAGGCTCCCCTTGCTCAGGCAGACCTCCCTGGTGGTCCTGTGCTGGGGAAGCTGCTCTGAAGATGGGAGGAGGTGGCAGCACTAACATGACTGGCCTGTTTTCCGTACACATGCCATTCCTGCTCCCAGCTGGATTTTTGTCTCCAAATCCCATCAGCAGGATTGACAGAAAATGTTGCAAAATGTATAAAAATAAATAAACAAATAAAAGAATTAAAAGTTGGCAGAATTCTAGTCCACGGGGGAGAAGAACAGAGAAAGATTTCAAGCCTTTTAATCTGTGCAATGTCTATTCTCAGAGGCTCCTGAAGTAGAAATGAGTTTATAGATATTCTTGTGAAGCACCTAAGAACAGTTGGGACCCTCTGGAGCATGACTGGGTCTCTCAGCCATGACCCAGTAAGTTCCAGTGCTCGGCAGCACAGAGACTGAGCCCAGGGTCAAAGCTTTCACAGGTTGGGAACCAGACCTGGTCAGAGCCTGGCATTTCTGCCTTGTGAGGAATTCCCCAATTCGAGTTTAATTTTGTTTTGAATGAAAACAATGTGAAAATTACCTGTGGAAAAAAGTGTCAGGCTTCTGGAAGGGGGGGACAGTTGGTAAAACAAAATGGTTTATTTTGACTAGGAGAGATTTGTAAGGAAAAATTCACACTTTGTATAATACAAAAATATTCCCAAGTGAAAAATAGAGCTTTTCTTCTCTGAAAACTGGGATTTTTCCTTCCTAAGTCATTGCCTTTCCCTGGGCCCTGTCAGAAATTATGCTTTCTAAAAAGGAATGTATTCGGAGAGAAAGTTCCTGATCACTTTTGGAAATAGTAAATCTTCCCAAGATCCCGCTCAGCAGTGATGAGCTGAGGGAGCAAGAAGGGAGGTGGAGGCTGATGTACGGATCAGGTCTGGGGGCTGATGCTGTGACCTTGTCCTAAACCCTTCGGGCTTGCCCGATGCGCTCGGTTCCCCACAGAGCAGAGGAGAAGAGCTGGGGGTAAAACACCAGTTTGACCCTGTTAATCAGCCAAATTTTTATTTCCTTGTTGCTTAAGAAAGACTTGAAAGCTTTTGATGACCCCTGTACAGCCAGGATCAGGTGAATCTTCATGCTCATGCTTTGATGTCATCCCAGTAGGCCGGTCACAACACCCCCCCATCCCAATCCAGGGCCGTTCAAACCTCCAGGGCTCTAGACTATCTTTCTTCTTTGGAAAACAAAGCTCATTTTAATGCCGAGTGTCACATCTGGAAAGTATTTGCATATTTTTCTTGTTCTCACAGTCAAAGAACAGCATGGGAAGGGTTTTACCAGGCTGGCTGACATGTACTGTTTTGGTTTTTTTTTTTCAGGGATTACAATTTTACCTCTGGTGCATCCAAACAGATCCTTCAAGTGATAGAAAAGGTAAGAAAACAAATTTGAAGTGAACAAAACTGCCGGAAGGGTGACAGGTAAACCCCTGAGCAGCGCTGGGCCAAGAGCTGAGGTGACCGAG
This sequence comes from Megaceryle maxima, assembly GCA_024605025.1. Lineage (NCBI taxonomy): Eukaryota > Metazoa > Chordata > Aves > Coraciiformes > Cerylidae > Megaceryle > Megaceryle maxima. Next base: position 33,285 of record JANHGN010011873.1, read on the forward strand.
CGGTGCCTTTCCAAAACTGCCCTTTGAGAGCGGCAAAGAGCCGCGCGGGAGGCAGGAATGAGGACAAGGTTGGGGAGAGGGCCAGAGATGAAGGTGGGAAATAATAAAATCATCAGGAACCAGTACCAGCAGTACCAATTCCACCAGTAAATCTAAAGTGGGAGAAGGACCAATTAAAAAAATCAGGAATGCTTTGGTGCAGCTCTGGCAACATGAGCTGACCAGACACGAGGAGTAACCAATCTCCCTTCCAAGGGAGGTCACCCATTAAAAGAAAATAGACACCACCACCTTCAACCAGGAAATAACTCTGTTGGTTTTAATATTTTCATGGATTGTTTGCAATGTGGGGAAGGGAATTAGGTTTTGGGTTTTTTTAAAAAAGGAACAGTTGGATGTTACCATGGACATCTTAACATCCTCCTTCCTTGTCTTTCTGCTGAAAGGCGTGAAAGCTGAGCCGCCTATTTAGCAAAGTGCTTGGCGTCACCCAGCTGAGGGGATCCGAGCCCTCTCGACAGGCTCAGCTTTCAGCTCGGCAGGCCCGATTCTGATCCTAGGGGAGTGGCGCGGGCTGTCCGTCGGAGCCCGAGCCTTTGCATGCAGGAGAGAGCAGAATCAAACCTACCCAAACCACTTTGGGGTCTTGGTTCCTGTTTGATGCCCAGGCACAACCCTGATTTTTCCATTTCCTCTCAGAAAAGGTAAAAAAAAAAACAAACTATGAAATTAAAATGGAAAAGCCAGAAAACAATCCCCGCCCCCCCAGCAAGCCCTACGGGCTGCCTGGGAGATTCAAGGCTTTGATCCTCTATTTGCATGGAAAGGAAGACATGTCACCGCTAACTCCCCTTGCGCAGGGCCGAGGGGGTTCTGTGGAGCACGGACAGACAGGTGGGCTCAGTTTGAACACGGATTGCATCCCTGTCACCCTCCTTCTGGAGGACTCTCTAAGTACCACGAGAACAACCACTGCCCACCCCAGGAGTTCACAACAGGCCCCATGCCAGGACGGAGCCCCCGAGCCACAGTCCCAAGAGCGCCTTTGATGACTCGCGTAAAACCTGACGTCAGCCTGAACTTCCAAGTGTCTTCGAGAGTTCCTGGATAATGGGACAAAAACTCTTTCTTTTTTTTTTTTTTTTTGTGTCATTTATTTCCAAGAGGACAGTGAAGGAACAAGACGAGACTCTTGGACGAGGAGCTGTAACGCGGACACAGCTCGGACGGTAGAGCAGCAAAGCCAGGGCTTATACAGCACGAAGAGCATCTGTCCCCGTTGTTCTGCACATGCTGCTCCAGGCATGCAGGGGCATTTTCTAGGAACTGGTGCTTTCTTCTGTCCTCCAAAGCATGACAGAAGGGGCCTGTGGTGCAAAGGGTGCTCTTGAAAAAAGGAGGTATAAACTGTAACTGAATTTATTGGAACGCAGGGTCGTTTCAGCAGGGGATGTGATGGAGGAAAGGAAGGGTTCAAGCTTTAAGAAGCAAATTTAGGTGAGAACAGGCACCTTTTCACTCTTTTGAACACTGTAAATAATAATAATTAAAAAAAAAAAAAGACCAAATGGCCACCCTCCCCGTCCCTCCCTCCCGATCCCAAGGCTTGCCTTCACATCATGCTCTTCCTGTACTGGGACTGTGAGCTCTGTTTGGGTTTTGAGTCTGACTGCTGCAGTTCAAACTGTTTGTACAGGTCCCTCAACTCTTTGATCTCCTGCAACACCCTCTTGGCTTGGCTCCAGGTGGAGGAAGCCTCCCCCAGCAACCTCTCCGATTCCTGCAGGATCCTTTCAGAGTCCGACTTGGAAGATGAGGAAGAAGAGGTGGTGGTGGTGGTGCTGGTGGTGGAATCCTTGGTCTTTCTTTTGCCTTCCCCATAGCCCTTCACCTCTGTCAGCAGTTCCTGAGTTTTTTCCAGTTTCAGTGCAACCAGTTCCTGTATCCGGGACAGCTGCTCCGGTTCTGCTGAGGCAAACTGAGCCTCCAGCCCCCTCCTCAGCACCGCCCGGTGCGTGGAAGAGTCCCGTCGAGACAGAATTTCTTCCATGGAGGCACATTTATTCTTTTCTGAGTGCGAGAGCTTTTTGGGGACCTGTGGCGTGTACATGGTCCCTTTGTCAAAGGAGTCATTGCGCTGCCCAGATCTGTCCCATGAGGTCACTTCCCGTCTCGGGAGGCTCCCTGTCCGGCCCTTCTCCGATGACTTGACATTCTCTGAATCCGACCGGCGCCGGCCAGCAGTAAGATGTGCCACTGACTTGTCCAGGTCCACCCGGAAACTCTCTTCGCAGGTGCTGTGATCCTCCGGAGAAGCGTCTTCCTCCTGGATCAGGTCGAGTGTCAGCATGCCATCAGAGGTTGAGGTAGATGCCTGAAGAAGCAAAGAAGAGCTGTGTTGGCACAGGCACAGGCATGGCTGGACCCTACTATAGAATGACAGGATGGGGTGGGTTGGAAAAGACCTTGGAGCTCCTGGAGTCCAACCACTCCCCCAGCACTGCCAGGGCACCACTGACCCCTGGCCCTCAGCACCACAGCTCCACGGGG
>JANHGN010011876.1:0-42998 GCA_024605025.1 Megaceryle maxima
AATGCCCATTTTTTAAATATTTTTATTTATTTTTTTATTTTTTTAATAGAAGTTCACCAGTTTTTGTATTTGGAATTTGTAAGAAAAGGAAAGAAAAAGAGCTGGTAAGGTTTATATAAGACTTTTAAAGGGAAATGTGTCTTCCATCCAAGATTGGACTTTTTAGCTAAACCAGGAAGTGTAAATGCCCGATACCCTATAAACTGAGCGGGGGCTGCTACACTGAAACCTCTTCTTTGGAAGTTGTGGGGAAGAGCAAGAAGCAAAAGGTCAGCAGCACAACATACTTTCTCAAAGTTAGAGAAAATCTTCCTCTGGACCCTGCCACCTAAAACATCCCAGGTCATCCTGAATCTCGCCAGCATTGCTGGTGATACGATCTCCTTTGACAGCCATACCTTAAAGGAAGGGCAAATGAATGCATTAAGATCTCTCTGGATATTTTATCCAGCCATCTATCAGGCCTTTCTGAATAGTACTTTGTCTGTAGAGTTTAACATCAAAGACATGGAAAGTCAGTGGGTTGACTTACTCTTTAGTCCCAGAACTAGAGGTCAAATAATGCTCGATTACATAGTTTAAATCCATATATACACTGTTGATAGGTGTAATAATAATAATAGGTCAGTGACAGGAAATGCTGGTGAAGGGTGTGCTGAAATTCAGGCCACTTATCTAGGCTTTCAGCGTGCCCTGAAGCAGGACCTACATTCAAGATTTTTGGCAAGCCTGAAATACTTCTTTTCATTACATAATTGGCCTGTAACTCTAATGATGATAGTGGAGCTGCTCCAGATTTATACTAATGTAACTGACAGCAGATTTTTGGCTCTGAGTCTGTAAGAAAAAGCTAGCCATAAATTCAGTATTCAGACTGTCCTTTGTAGTTTCTCTTTTTTTCTCAGAGAGGAAGCAAGTTCTTCTCTCTTCAGATTAATTCCTTTCTGTAATATTTTCTTACGATTACTGCGAGTTTGCTTCCATTCGGGTGACCTATTTAAGTTAGGTGAGCATAAGTAGAGAACACATTCATCCCATATATAACAATGGAGTTGTTACACGTGCACTGTTCCCAGAATAGCTCCCCCTGAAAATTACTACTCGTCTTTTTTTTATGGACTTTCACTAGAGAGGCTAAAATTGACTCAGGTTTGAAGAACGTCTATTTAAGTATCTTTTAAATTGTAAATGCTTAAAAGGGGAGTTTTTTGAGCATGAGCCTGGGGATTTTTTATTTTAACATTGCATTTAATGGTGTCTTTGGCATTTAACGTGAGGAGGTGTGCATGGTATATCTGCGTGTGTATGTTTATATCTAGAAAGAGATAACTCATGTGGAATGAAAATCCATTTAGCAGAAAAATGAGATCTCTTGAGTGTTTGTATTTTCTGCTGGAACTAGAAAACACTAGTACTATAAAAAAATAAGACACAGAATGATCTAAACCAATAAGATACGATTTTATGCCAAGATGTGAGAATGGATCTATATCTTTATCAGGTTTCTCTCACTCAAGAGATGAAAATCACATGGAAGCTTGTTAGAAATTCGGTCTATACAGCATATCTTTCAGAAATACATTGTAATGATGTCTGACAGTTTCAAAAGTGAATTGCACGCTGAGGTGTAGTTTCTGCCCCCTCTCATGTATAAATGCCATAGCCCAGCCAGGCCCATCTACATATGTGCATGGACACACACAGCAAAGCAAAACACTGAGACATCCCAATAGGTAGCCTCCAAGCCCCTGTGAAAGTGTAAGATGCAGGATCAGGGTCACTCAAACTTTTCCCCAATTCAGAGCAGATTGCTGGGAGCCTGCAATGACTTGGCCTTGCATTGAGCTGTTTTCCCATCTTTTAAACTCAGCCTTGGAAATGCAATGAACTGACTGTTGAACTGGTAGGATAATGAGTCCTGCACAGACCTGCTGTTGTCCGAGTGGCATGTGCTGCTCGCTTCTTGCCCCACTGCCAAGTACACATTAGCTAGTCATACTTCAGATGCAGGGATCCCCTGCATTCAGTAGGGAGGAAAAAAACCTAACCAGTGTACATTTTACTGGGTAACATTTATTCCTGTTATACTCAATACTAGGGAAACTGCAACCTCTGTCTCTTGATTTTCCTCCTCTTTTTTTCCCTCTCACTTACTGTGTCTTGGGCGGATGTGTTTGCTATTACAAAGTCTATTGAAATATAAACATATACTTTTAAAATAGCATTTCACTCTGACAATACTCCTGGAGAGAGCTGAGAATATTATGGTGGAGATAATGTACTCCAGACAATAAGGGAAGACAGGACCAGGAAGCTTATCTGCTAGAACCCCTATTGCCTATTTAAACAATAATCCTCTTCAAAATGATGTTTTCCTGTGTATGCTTAAAATGCATGATATTCAGCATGTTTGTGTGGCTTTTAATAGCCTGGATAATTTTCCATACAATTAATTCCCTGAATATATTCTGGTTTGTTTCTGCAATTTGTAATGTGGGTTGTTCCCCTAGGGGTGCAGGCTAACCCCTCCTTGGTACGGCTACCTCCTCAACCAGGGGCACATCACCACGGAGGTGGGGATGTGTGCTGCCCGCTTGAGATAGGTGGGTGGCTCTGCCAGGCCTTATGAAGCTACTGTTTCTTTCCTGAAGACAGATTTCAGGGTTTTATTTTTCTTCCCTGCTTTGATTTTTGTGGTAGTAGAATCACATGGATCTTGTCTCTGAAAGCAATGCTAAGCCCAGATCTGTAAAGAAAGGGCTAAGTAGCAAACGATGAACAGCTGGAGGGTGCAGGGGGGGATGTCCTGCATTGCAGAGCTGTGCTGGGATGCTATGGAAGTGTAAAGAGACATAGTTGATGCTGTGAGCCAGGAGAGTGTTCCCCATAGGAGAAGGGTGAAAGAACCCAACACACCATCCCCCCCTAAAGACCTCCAGGGCAGGGGGAGTGCTCAGGCTGGAAATAAGGGCAGCTATGGAAGAGATGCATTTGCACTGCTAAACTCTGGTGGTTCCAAGCAGCCTAAAAGGATCTTTAAAACAAGGACTATACTTAGTCACAGTGATAGGGATAGAGAAAACAGATACTTTTGCATTTATTCCAGAGACATGGACACCCACAGTCATGGAAAAACATTTCTGCCCACTTCCATATGGACTGTTGGGTCACTGAGGAAGTGGGAGCTCAGGGTTACAGCACAGGAAAGGCCATTGAGGCAGATCTCTGTCTCAGTGTAAATCAGCATTACCTTTTCCAAGGAGAACAATGCCAGTTTACACCCGCTGAGGATCTAATTGGCATTTGGCTCCGGCTGCAAAATTAGGATTGCTTCATCATTGTGCTTCTGATCCTGTATCACGGGAATCAGTGAGGAATTTGATTACAAGCTCCCATGGGGATTTTCAGCCCAGCTTGGGGACATTATAATCATCAAAGTTGTGACTGAGGGGTATAGAGAATTGGCTGGGAAATTCAGATCACTTTTCAAAAGGAAAATGGAAGCCAACTGTATGTGGTCTGGGAGGGTTTAATTATGGCTGAGATTTAACTTGGAAAACAGTTCTGAAAGCTTATGCTGTTTTCCATTGACTTGTGCTTGACCTCACCTTCTTCCTTTTCCTCAGCTACGATGGGGGTACAGCGGGCAGAACAACTACCCCCCAGAAGAGAAGAAGAGATGCTGGTGTGGTTATTCATCTGGTATATTGTAGCTGGGCCATATTGTGAAATCTCATCTGCTCCTGCCTGGGAAGATGCAGTTACATCATGTTACTGGCCAGTCTCACCTTTCCACCATCTTTCCTCCCAACCAGTCCTGGCCAGTCAATCCACTCTGAAAGTGTATAAATCTTATGAACTCTTAACTCCAGGCAGGCTTGAGTTGGGCATGAGCCCGCACCTGCGGGTGCTGCTGAGCACAGGAATGCATTGCTTCCCTTTCACAGCAGCTGGTCTTGGCCTGCTGTCAGTGCAAGAATCACACAGATGGAAATACCACGTCTTCTGCATGGGGTAGGTAGTCTGGAGGAGGGATTGCATCCCACAGCCCTCTCCCAGTTGGCATCTGTGTTTGAGCCCACCTATTAGGCTTGGATGAATTACTAAAAGTTCATTTTGCTTTGTGAGACCATGACACAGATGAGCAATGACTTTGGGTCATGACCTGTTGATGATAGAAGTGAAGCAATGCACCAGAGATGAACAAAAGAGAGATTATTGGTTAATCAGTGGTTAATGTGGAGTGCCAAAAATCAGGATTTCCCTCTGGCTCTGTACTGATTGTGTGACCCCAGGAAAACCTCATGGCATCTCAAAGCCTCAGTTTCCTCACCTGCAATATAGTCATAAGGCTCATAGCAACCTTTCATTACTGATAAAGAACTGATCTTACTGGGCTTAGAGCACATAAGCTAAAAAAATCCCAAAAACATTAAGTGGAAAGATCTGCTATTGGTTTCTCTTCCTCAGACCCAGTGGAACTAAGCAGGGTTATATGATCTATGAATGCAAAATCTGTCCCTAAGCGTGGGTGGTTTTATTTGTTTTCTTCATTTTAATGAACGACTCTCCAACTTGTTTCCAAACTCATGAGACACCTTCTACTGCTAGAAAAACAAAAAAAACCCTCAATGTATTTCTTTGTGCCAGAAGTAGACTCATAAGCAGACTGGCAAATAAGGTATGTGCTTCTAAGGACTGTCTCATGGATATACACGAGTTACGTACTTTTCCATCATTTTGTTGATTAATAGGCATAATATCATGCCTGATCACTGCAGTAAGTATACTGTGAAAGATAACCACTGAAGACATCTAATTGTTTTCCCTTTGGGTTTTTTTTGGGGGTAATGTTTTAAAATAATGGCCCTAATCATTATTAATTCCTCTGGTGTTCACTGGAATAGCATCAATCACAACTAACTCATTTGCTATTAATGTGGATGTCACAGATACTTCTGTAGGGTTTCTTTCTGCTAGAATTCAGTGTTCATTAGCTGGAGCAGGTTTTTTTCCTCATTGTTCCTGGAGGGCTTTGAGAAACCTCTTGCTGGGGGGAGGCATCAGGCTGTATGCTCAGCTCATCTGGTGTGCAAAAGAATAGTCTTCTTTTAAATGCAATGACCCTTGGTTTCCCTCTCTGGCACAGGACTGACCCTTCTCGCTCATCCGCTCTGCATAGGCTGCTATAGTCATCAAAGATCCAAGACACATTCCCACACTCTCTGAAACTCTCAGGAGACCCCCAGTTTTTCTTCACACACTCTACAACCTGGCATACAGAAGAGAAAATAACCCAAAGTTTTAATTTGCCATGCTGACAAGCCCAGGATTTTAAGATTAAGCTGTGTATCTAATGATGTTAATTAAGAAAATCTCTGCAGATCTGTCTGTGATCATAACAAATAATAAGGTCCCCCATTTCCCTCCAAAGAAAGCATTGTGAAAGGAATGAAATCAATTTCTGGGGTAGTTGCTGCCATTGTAAGATTCCCAGAAATGGAGATGCTCTGCTATTTCTCCAGCTCTTGCTGCTCATCTCACCATCGTGGATTTACTTTTCCTGTTTTGGTTTGGTTTTTAAGATGGTACCAGCTGCAGGCTAGACTTTGGCCTGTCTTCCCATCTTGGGAATTGTCTTGAAAGGGATGTGTCAAGGGGCAAACATGTCCTTGCTAGCATTTTCCAGAAACCTAGAGCACTGCCTGCTGTGGGCACAGAGGTCCCCGCACCATTTTTGAGTTACCTGGGGAGAAACGTAGGTTGTGAAACACAGTGACATTTAAAAGACCTTCAGGCACCCCACCCTGCCTCCAGCTGCTGCAGAAGTGGCATGAGCTCCTGATATTCCTGCATCATGTCCATCCGCCATTGACAGGCATGTCCAACCCCATGTTTTGTCTATTAGGCACTTGAACTGCTCCCTTGGTGTGTGGTGTGGCTTTGAGCCTAGCCGTGTCCTCACCAGGCCTCCTCTAAGGTCTGTTAGCATCCATCTACCCCTTAACTGCCCTAAACCAGTGGTGACATTACCCTAGTGACCTTTTGTCAAATGACAGGCTCACCTCTGGCTCGGAGCTTTGGAAGAATGTTAGTGAAGTAGCTGTAGTATTTGTGCTAACTACAACCCTTTCTCCTGTAGCTTCAGTGACATTTTCAAAGCCAAGAAACTTGAGCTGCAATCGCTGCTTTGGCCACACATGTGTTTGCTCATTAGTGGGCTGATTTGCTACAAAATGCTGAGGATTTTGCATGCCCATTGATATTGTTCTTTCATGAATTCAGGACAATGCCAGTGGAGCCTCTTGTCCCCTCTTTTATTTCTAATTATCTCAATATTCTGCACTGTTCACAAAAATAAAGTACCTCCCCATGGCCATACCCTTGTGAGCGACCCTACAAAAATAAAACCTGTGCATGTGTTTGTGTGTGCACGTGCATGCAATCCAAACTCATGTTTCATGCCTTAGAGCAAGGTCTAATGAGTGGTGCAAAAACTAAAGGCAGGAAGGGACTGGCTTAGCATTCCCTGAGCATCCTTTCTAAATTCATTGCAGTTAGTTATCCAGTGCTGTTGTAAAACTCAATGAGTTTGTCATAGCTCACAGTAACATCTCTTTTCGGCAGCAAAGATAACACTGCTCTTGTAATAGATGCTAAGGGAGACTTCCAGCTGAGATAGGCTTCCTCTCAGCTCCTCCTGGCTCATCTGGAGTAAGCTGCTTTGTGGCTCATCCAGGAGAAGATCCTCATTTCAATGCTGCTTTGGGACACAAGCTCTCCCAGCTCTCCTGCAAACAGTGGGCTCCCTGGGGTGAAGCACACAGCGATGCCTTCTCAACCCAAGGTAAATAGCAGGCACCAGCCTGATACAAAATTTCCTGTGTTTATCCTAAGAATAGAATAGGAGGCAAAATCAAAGTCCTTGGAAAGGAGAACATAAACTGGGAGATGTGTTTCTCCCAGTCCTCCCCTTGGTTTTGCAATATACAAACACAGGCATCTTTAGCAACTCAGCTCATTTCTGTTACATCTTTGCCACCCACTGCTGTGAGTGCTGGACCACCACTTCACCCCATTCCATGCCCTCCCAGGTGAGCCCCCACGAGCACGCACAGTCCCAGTATCAGCCCTTGCCCTGACATTGTGAATTAGCCTTAGAGGCAGGGCAGTTTTGTTATGTCATACATGTCCTGGGGTAAGGTTGCTTGCAAGAAGATGGTTTACTCATGCTGATCCTGTTGGAACCACTGCTTTGCCCTTCACACCGTCTGTTTTCCATAGTTTGAGACTGGTTGAGTATCAGACCCTGATGGGATGTTGGCACTGCTGATCTGACTCTCCTAAATCCCTGATCTGGTGCTTTCTTAACCCATCTATGCTTCTGGTAGACAAACAAGGTCACATCAGACTTCATGATGCCTTCTCCAACCCTTCCGTAGTTAAACTTCTAGAAAGTTCATCACTTTATTTACACCACCGTAGGCTGCCTGTCTCCAATTATGGGCTGCAAATGTTGATCTGGGATTAGAGCTGATTAGAAACTTTACACCAATATTGTTTTTTACTGGAAAATGTTATTGAGTCAAAACCAAAAATTCTTGGGCTCAGTGAAATACCAGTATCTTCTTCCAGGGAAAAATCTGAATTGTGGTGAAAGAAAACTTTGGTAACTTCATTTTGGGATATGTTCAAGTTTTGAAATTTTCCATCCTTGTAACATGTGGAGGTTTGTTTGTTTTTTTGTTTTTTTTTTAATTTTCTGTGTGTGTGTAAATCTCAGCATAATTTGAGTTTAACATGAATATAGAAATGCATAAAGATAAAAGAGACTAATATGCTATGCCAATAGCCCCTGTTACCACAGATGTGCTGCTGGAAATGTTCTGCCATTCTTTTTTGCATCTCTTCATTAAAATCCCATGAGTGGTTGCTGCTTAGCACTAATAGAAATATGTCTCTATTTTTTGGCACAGTGTTTTCCTTTTTCTATCACAATATAAAACTTAAATTCCAAACCAAAAATTGGCTGGTCATTCTGTTTGGTGGAAAGCTAGGAAATCAGGCTTTTTCCTGTTCTGCATTGGATTAAAACCAAGTTTCCTAACATCTTCTTTTCCACTGTGATGAAAATGTTCTATGTACAGTGTTTCCTAATCATTGCAGCAGGGATCTATGCGAGTTCATGGACTATTTCTAATGGATCTGCAAGATGCAACTGAGAAAAACAGGTTTGTTGTGCAGACATTTACATGTGCTGTTCGGAGGTTTCCTCCTCTGCCAGAAAACACTTGAGAATTTCGGATAGGGAATGTTTCAAAATTATTCCTTCACATACTGCCCCACACAATCTTTCACACAATCTGCCCCATCACCTACTGTAATTTTAATTTACAAATTCCCATGAGCATGCTGACAAAATGGTTCTTGTTTCATTTATACACATTTTCCTGTGTCCTGGAGAAGTCATCTACCTTTCCCTACACTTCAGTTTCCTTTCTGGAAAAACAAGATTTTCTGATCATTCACAGGAATATTTTGGAAGAGGCAGTTCATATTTACAAAGTGCACTGAACAGGAAAATAACTTGCTAGGGGAAGTTTCTCATTGGAATAATTAATCTGATTCATCCAGGGCCAATAAGGGTGTCATTGCACAGCATTTCCTTACGGAGCCTAAAGAGACGAGCATGAAACAGTGAATGCCAACAGCCTGTCTGCATTCCCCGAGCTGCTGCGATTCTCCAGGCAAGGAGCTCAATGAGTCTGCAGCCGCAAGGCACTTGCAGATGGGTTTGACGGAGGCTGGTGTCCTGCATTACTCTGGGTGCCAGCTTGAACGGTACCACAGGCATTAAAGCTGTGAAGAAATCCTCTGCAGTGCATTAAGCTTTTCTGTGTTGTAGTTTTAGCAACAGGGAAAGACCAAGGGATCTTTGTAGTTATTGAGCTGTAGTTAATAGTATAGTTAGTATTGTCTATTCACCCATTTACTCAACTGCCAAGGGCCATACAATTCACACATCTCAAAAGCATACAGGTGGTGAGAAATGGGTAGAGATGTCTCTGCAGTTGCCAGGCTTTTCTTTAAGCCTGAAGGACTTGATGTTTTCCCCCACATTGGAGCAGGCACCCCCAGGATGGATGGCAGGTGCTGCAGGAAGTGAGGGATGCCTGAGACTTCCCTGCTTGTCTTGTCTCCTGACCTCTGCTCTCCTACAGGCCAAAGCTGAGGTTGAAGAGCCTGTTTGTATGCAGAGACCAGACCCAAAACTCTGATTTGGCCCAAGAGCCAGTGGCTGCTTGCTTCTACTACTTGACTAGTATTTGCATGCATTAAAATAAATCACTTTTTATTTTCAAGGACAGAGATTAATTCACTGAACCCTTCTGCTATTGCTCACATTGTATTAGCTGCTTAGCCCAGAAAAGAAGCAAAAGAATCTGTGCTTTAATGGCAAACAATGAGGTTTAAATACATCCCATCTCTCTTAACATCTCCTGGTAATTAGAGACAAAGGGCCTCCTGCTCGAGTACAGCAAATATTTAACACCCACCTCCATTAGCCTGAAATTCATTTACCAACTTGGCCTTGGTGTGTGCCAGGCATGGGAGCTGCTGTGGCAGCAGCAGGGCTTCTCTCTGCTCCCTAACGCCTCAGATGTGAGAGGCTCAGGCTCTCTGACAGCAGTGGTGGGGAAAACACTCCCCTCATCTGTTGCTTTAGTCTGCCTTAGGATAAAAGACAATGAATGTCTCCCATGTGAACCATCAGTCCAAAACCCTTATGGGATTGTGAGGGTGAAGCTTCCTAAGCAACATATTAATGGGAAGAGAAGTATTAAATGCCTGAAAGACTATGAAAACAAAGATGTGCCACTGTCCTGGGGAGTCCCAAGCTTCCCAGTGAGGAAGGTGCTCTGGAAAAGTATAATGCCCCACATTCTTGCCCTTGCTGGTGACATTTATTATGAGCAATCAGCACAATCATATGTTGCTTTTCCAACTCACGGGTGGAAGTGGCAGGGCTGATTTTCGTCTCTCCTGGGGTGCTGGTGCAGCAGTGGGAAAGGGGAATGTCTCTCTTCTGGTACCCAAGCCTGTATGTCATGCTCAGTCATCCTCATGATGCATGGTAAGCGCCATCTTCTCGAGGTAGGCAAGTGACAAAGCCATTAACAAAACAGCTGATGGGACAGCATGCGAGCACAGTGCTCTAGATTTGACAGATCTGTGGCCCAAACTCTCCTTTTATTCACTTAGTGGATGCAGCCTGGATATGCAGAGCGTGACAGGACCTGAGCCCATGGAGCAGAGGATGGTGGCATCTTCCTTGCACCAGGGAGGGGTTTTGGGCTCCTCTCACAAGCCCCCACTCTGTAGCCTCCCTCAAACAGCTCCAGAGTGAGTGCATTAGTGATCTGAGGGTGATCTTTGGTTGGTGCTGAGTACACTGCAAAATTAGAGTCCCCTTTCTGTCTCTGCTCTCCATGGCACAGTGTGGGTGAAGTTCCATCACTGGAGGCCTTTTAAAAGAGGAGGGACAAACGTCCATTAAGAGTGATTTAGACTGAGTTGCTCCTTTTCTAGCAGAGGGGCAATTGAGATGGACTCTTGTAGTTGGACTGTCCTCCTACCTTCATGGCAACTCTTGCACTGTTTAAATGTTCTCCCCTGCATTATGGAGCTGTGCCTAACAAGGTCAGTCTGCACTGCTGTGTGTTTTCTGGGTCACCAACAACAGTGACAGTGCAATCAGGCCTTGCATGAATAAAACCATGTCCTTTCCAGCCAGAACCAGGCCACTCTTATTCATCCCCAGACTTTCAATCTAATTGTTTTTCTCCACAAGTCATTTGCTCGCAAATACTGTGTGAATCTCCAGGTGTTCACCACTGCTGACACCTCTCTGTGTTCTAGGGCAAACCAGAATTTCAGAGCTTTCCATCTTGGTTGTCCAAAACAGAGAAGGGCCTGAGTTTTTGTGTCTTATCTGAAAGACCTGTCCATACATGGTGATCTGGGTGAAATAATTTTTTTCTGCTGCACCTTGCAACAAGAGCTAGAGCTGAGGTCCTAGGAGCAAGCCTGCTGGGATGTCTGCCTGTCACTTCAAGGTGTTTTAATTTAACTGCTTAAAATCACCAAAGTACCTCAATCCCTGCCCAAGGGCACACAGGAGCTAAGTCTTTCACTGAAGCAGCATTCAATTCCTTTCCTCCTACAAATGAGCTTGAGCTGTCCTGATAATTAGTACTTTATCTTGGTCTGCACAAAAAAGGAAAGGGGGGGTGGGGGTGTCCCTCAGCCCTCACTGCTGGGCAGCCTCCCTGTTTCTTCTTATTAGCTGTGATAATGATGGGAGAGAATAAAAGGCCCAGAGCTGCTTCAGTCACCTCATTTCATCCGGTCTGAGATTCGAGTCACTCTAGTGTCAAGAGAGCTTTTTAATTTCTAATATCATTGCTGCCAGAAATTAAAAATAAACTGGGAGCAAAACCATCAGATTAGCCAATCACACTAGAATTGCCTTTATTGTTATTGTTACTATAACTGTTGTTATTATTATTTGATCAGCTTTGGGAGAATTAAAGCTATTCAGCAAATCGAAATATGCCTTGGATTTGAATGGACTGGTATTAAGTATTCTATAGTCTGTATTAGTGATGGACTAATAGCCCGAAACATCACAGTATGCTCTGCTGGAATTGAGTTTAAATTAATGCTACCAGTTCATAAAAATTGCTTGTGTCTATATAACTTTCATCATGGTATCTTAAAACATTTAATTAGCCAAAGCGACTGGGTAAAGAACCCCAGATGTAATCAAGCCAGTATCTTGACAGTATTAAAACCACCAGGGAAATGACATGAAGCCACAGGGCCACATCCAGCAGAACCGTTCTACTCCCAGCAGTGGACTGGGAGAGAGCAGATCCCTGCAGCACGCAGACGTGACGGCCATTACCATATTGAATCCCAGCGAAACTCATCGCAGCTCAGCCAAGTGCAGGCTGTGCCGAGCCTGCGTGCTCTGCTTCCCCTCAGGAGTTAAACCACCAGGAGCCAGCGCTTGCCCCAGGCGATCCTTAATCTCCGGGGGTCTCGCTTTACACCTGCGGGCACGACGCTGGGGAGGATCGCGGGGAAGGACCAAATTAGGGTTTTTCCCGCCCTGCGGCCCCTCAGCTGAGGGGGATTTGGTGAAGCCGGGTTCACGTCCCGGTGCCTGCTGGGAGCTGTAGTTCTGGGCCCGTCTCCGCTCCCTGTGCCAGGGCATAAAAAGCCGCAAAGAGGTGAACTATTCTGTCTCCTCAACCTATGCAAATGTTGCTGTCTGATCTCACCTTCCAGGTCCTCAAACGTCTGCCTGGCTTGGAGGTTCCACTGCATCATTTACTTATGCTAATCAAGAACATGTCCTCTTGCATGGATGCCTGGGGTGTACCAACCTGCTGAGCTCCCTGTGTTGGGGCTGCTGGGTGTACCATCCCCCTGAGCTCCCCATGTCGGGGCTGCTGTGTGTACTACCCTCCTGAGCTCCCGTATCAGGACTGATGAGTGTGCAAAGCCCCTGAGCTCCCCATGTGCCCAGATGGAGACATTTTGGCAGTACTTGCAGATGAGTCCTTTCCTGTCAGCTCAGGGGGAAAAGACAAAGCAGCATAAGAAGAAGGACATACTGGAAAAAAAATCCTTCAGAACAGCTGCTCTGACTTCATTCCATCTGCTGCCTTAGAGAAAAACCTTTTAAGAGTGGCAAGGCACAAATTAAGGGTAGGGGCTGCTGCCCTAATGTGAACATACACAGCCCTGCTCCGAGATGAGACCACACAGCCAGGCTGAAATTACCTTTTGCAGTTTGAGGCTGCAGAGGTGGAGTGGGAAAACCAGGAGTGAAAGATACAGGAAAGAGGAGGAGAGGGCTGCTATTCAGCTTCCAATACCCAGTGTCACAGACGTGGTAAGTACTTACAGCCATTCTGCTGTGTTAATGTGTTTAAAAAGTCAATGCAGTGATGCACTTTTGCGGTAGAAAAGGGCCTGCCCTCTGTGAAGACTATCAGCAGTGATACTGCTGAGATTTTGTGGTTGTACAGAGGAGGGCACAGTCTTGATCTCTTCACGCTGGATGAAGTCTTACAGACTTTGGGTCTCTCAACAGAAAGTCACAGTTGCTATTCGTGGCTCCTGAGTGCTGGCCCCTGGAGGCACACTCCATCTCCCCAGTCATCAATAATTTTATACATAAACTGGATTTTCCACAATGTATTTTTTGACTCTCAAAAAGCCATTCCATTTTAATATAAAATATCAATTGGACATGTTCTTGGTCCACTTCCCTTTGTTCTCATGGCACATTTTATTTCTCAGACTTTATTAATATGAGAGATTAGGAGAAGGAAACAGCAGATTACATCAGTGTGAAGCTTCATCAGATATGTTTGAACAAGGTGGGATCAATGTAGCAGTAGTGGCTTTAAGTTTTGTGTCCCCAGCCATGTGGAGGCCTGGGAAGATGTATGCTTCCAGCCTTAGCCTCTTTTCCCATGTAGGTGCAGCCACACTATGTGTCACCCTCCCTGAGCACACTAAGAGGTGTGTGACCATGCAGTGATACACGGTACTACCTCTAACTACATTTTGTCATTTCCTCTAACATAAGCACCTTTGCCCCTAAATAGGAGGTCCTAAATTTTTTACTGAAATTTGAAATTACACATTCAGTTATTAATATTTGATTTCAAATTCATAATTCATCCCACGCTGATCACATGGCTTTTGTAATTAATCAGGAAACGGGAGTAAGCCATGCAGGATTCCTCACTTCTTCCTTCTAGTTGCAAATCTTAAACTATTTGCAAGCAAAGTGTTATTGACAAAATTGTGTGACTCGTGTATAATAAATAGATTTAATGATCTGTGTAGACAATCACAAACAAGAAGAAAAATTCATTGCATAAATGATCTCTTATTAATTATTTGCTCCATTCTAGTGCTTGCCAATACCTCAAGGGAATTTTGAGGCTCAATTAGTTAAGGTTCAGATAGGATCTTGAATAATGTTTCAGCAATCTAAACTAGTAGGTATTAGCTGATGCTTCTGTGAATTTTTCTTGTTTGAGTGAACTTTGTCAGATTTTTACAGTCCATTTCATAACTGATGACTAACTTTGGATTTATAATTACTTGCTATGCAAATCTCCAAATATTTAATGTGTCATGGTTTAACCCTAGACATCAACTGAGTACTACACAACTGCTCCCTTGCTCCTTGCAGGTGGAATAGGGGAGAGAATCAGAAGGGTAAAAGTGAGAAAACTCATGGGTTGAGATAAAACCAGTTTAATAGGTAATGCAAAAGCCAAACACGTAAGCAAATCAAAATAAGGATTTCATTCACCACTTCCTATCAACAGGCAGGTGTTCAGCCATCTCCAGGAAAGCCAGGCTCCATCACATATAACAGGGACTTGGTTAGACAAATGCCATCACTCCAAATGTGTCCCCCTTCCTTTTTTCCCCCCCAGCTTTATATGCTGACCATGACCTGTTAAGACCCTTTGGTCAGTTGGGGTCAGCTGTCCTGCTGTATCCCCTCCCAACTTCTTGTGCACCCCTAACCTACTCACTGGTGGGGTGAAGGGAGAGGCAGAAAATGCCTTGACACTGTGTAAGCACTGCTTAGCAGTAACTAAAACATCCCTGTGGTATCAACACTTTTTCAGCACAAATCCAAAACATAGCCTTGTAGCAACTACTATGAAGAAAATTAACTCTATCCCAGCCCAAACCAGAACAAATGTGACCTTCATTTCACATGGTAATTAGCTGTCTGCTTCCCTCTGATTTGTGTGTATAGTTTTGACTTTAATGAAGATTTGAGTGTTTACATGAATAAACATTTGAGAGAATAAATTTAGTGTCCAGTTTCAAATGTAGTATATTTAAAGCCAGAAGAGATCACTTGAATAATGTATGTGTAAACCAGACCATTTTATACCTTCCTAGTAGCTCTTTCAGTGAAGGGAATGATTTTTTTTCCCACCATACAGGTGAGTGCTATTGAGTTCAATAACATCTTGTTGAATAAGAGCGTATCTTTTAGAGCACATCGAGTCTCTATGAAAAGACTCCAGGTGATGATAAATGCATCCCTTTCCTTGACAAAGTGTGCTAATGGTTGTTCTCCACTGGTGCAAAGTGAAGGTATAGTTCCTATTGAAAGTGTTTTTCAGTATTATTATTAGTTAGCTTTTCATAGCCAAAAAAAAGAAAAAAAAGAAAAAAAAAAGAAATCAAAAGAATGCTCCTTTTAGCTCTCCATGACACTCACAGCTCCCTCAGCAGACGGTCTAGGGAGTAAATATAAAGTAACAGACTTTCTAACCACACTATTTACTTGGTTCTTTGCAATGGCTCTGAATGAGCCATTAAAGACTGTTGTGTAAATATAGGATTATGGGCTCTTTAAACACATGCTATTCACTTGCTCTGCCATTATGGGGATCTCTCACTGGCAGGCTCCTACTGACAGACTCTTTGTTAATCCTTCTTTCAGAGGAAAGACAGCAAAGGTTCCCTGCTTCTTGCTTTGCATCCACCTGTGTAACTTGGTGCTAATGGGAGAGCTCTGCCTCTTCTGCTGAGCACACACAAGATTTCTGGACCTCCAGAGGTTGAAAAGGTCATGGGTTCCAGTTTGGCATCCCACTAATGTGACTTCATTAGGCTTAAGCAATATCTTCATGCTCTCTCCCAGTATTTTCTGAGAACACTAATGGATTGTTCTACCAGTTTATATAAGGACAAGGGTCCTTGTTTCCGATCACTATGATACAGTAATAATCTAGTTCAGGAAGGATCCATGTTACATTGAGTCCACGTGCCACCACTCATTACACACTCCAAACCAGCTCACAACACCTTTGAGCAAACTCCAGACTGGTAGTAAAAGATCAAGCAGCTATGGATAGACCCTACTAGTGTAGTGGTCAAAGGTATGAATGATCAGCAGTCCAGACTGAATTTTCTAGAATGCTACGTTTCTTCAATCAGTTATATAAAGTTGTATCAATAAAATCGATTAAAAAATTAAGATGTGCTACTATTGGTCTGGAGCTATTGGATTTTACATCTGCAAGCATCAATGGGAAGACACAGGGGTGACAGAGTGACAGTGAGAAACAGCTCCTAACACCAAAGAGACCTGGGAGAACTCCAGTCATTAGGAAGGGTGTGGGCAACACCATGTACACCAAAACAGCAGGAGGTGTTCTGATGTCTGACACTGCATTTGACTTGCCAGTCCCTGCACAATGAAGTCCTGTGGTGGGAGACGATGGAAAACTAAAAAAAAAAGAGGTGGCTTAGGAGTCTTCTTATTTGCTTTCTACTCCTTTAGGTAACTTTCTAGGTCAAGTCAAGCTATACACAGTGTAAGAAAGGGATGTAAAAACAGCTTCCATCATCTGATGCCATTGACTCTCTTATGCCTTGTATTGTCTAAATAATAAGAAAGAACAGAGGACACTCCCACACCACTGCAGTTCAGAACAGGTGCAAAGTCTCTGAGGGATATGCACAGCATCAGAGCTTATCCTTAACCAAGATCCCAGAAAGCAGCAAGTTGCTGTATGCTGCCTGCACTGAGAACTGCAGGCTACATGAGGTCATGCTGAAATATCTCCACTCACCTGAGTACAGCACTTCCTTATCTTCCCTCCATTCCTGGAGCAGTGCTGAATTTTCTGAGTGTAGGGCAAGATGCAGCCCACCAAATCCAGTTTTTCTCCCTCTCAGTGCTTCAAGTCTCATTTCAATAAGAACGCTAAGTCTTCTGCTTCACAGGAGCCTCTCACATCTTAATAATAATCAGATACTGAGCTTCCAAAAAGACATGCTAAGTCTGAGCCTGAGGCTGTCTCCAAAGCCTACTGAACTCGAATGAAATATTAGTGATTTGGATTAGATGCTCTACAGTTTGACAGGCAAGAGAGGGGCTGATTCCTCCTTGCACTCCTACAGATGTAAATCATCTCAAAGGGGAAGAGAGGATAAAGCCATGATTTTCCTACTTTTCGCATCATTCCTTTGACCTGGTAACTGACAGCATCACCTCCCCAGGACAGCTAGGGCAGTTTGATGGCTCACGGGGGGATATCTCCCGATACCTTCTGCATGGCCAAACTGGGGATGGAAGTACAGGTTTTAGGGTGCTTTATCTTCAGTATGCTGAAGAACCGTGAACTGTTAACCCTTGCTACTAGTCATGTAACACCTGATTTCGCCTGTGTCCATAGAGACCAATTTCTTTTATGGCTCTAATTTACCAAGGCTACAAATACCAAGCCAAGAAAGGTCCCAATACTACAGACAGCTTTGCTTAAAAGCTAGCAGTTAATAATCCCACTGCTTTTCCAATTTTCTCTTTAAGGTTTTATGTCCTTCATTGTGTATCTTTGGCAGATATTTTAAGGCTTCTGTCTTACAGGTCTTGAGATGCTTAGAGGTTTGAGATCTCAGTGGCATGAAAATATATAAAACCACAAGGTCAGGAATGGCACAGTCTTGCTTAGTTAATGGCTGCATAATCTATGTCATCTGTTTGTGTTTCTTTCTCTACTTCTGGCTGCTTGAAGCATCTATGGAGGGTAGAGTAATTGAGCTAGTAGCCTCCAGGTAGCTGAACATGGTGGTATCAAGCCTTAATTTCAGTCCCTTTGAACATCCTATCCAGGAGTGATGATGTTGTGCATGGTCTGTCCATGGAAAGGTCATGGTCTTTTCTAGGATTTTATAAATAATTGAGTCTCTCCTTAGGGGAGAAAAAGACATAAAATTATAATTATAAAATCTGAATCTTGATTAGGTGAGATAAAATTCTTACTTTCACAATACTTTCTAGAAGACTTCTAATAGTGAAACGTGCGCAGGATGTCACTTTTACATCACAACCTAAAGATAGTGAGGCTAGATGCCTCACTGGACTGATGCCAGGCTGCTGTATCTACCCCAGGCTTAGCCAGAATCCCTTGCAGGCCAAGAGCACTGTAGCCTCAGCTGCCTACAGTGCAAGACACTACTTGGAGCTCTGTGAACTCACTGAGAAGATACTGGAATCTCCCAGTAATGTACGTGTTTGTTGAAAACTATTTCAGCCTGCCTTTGTGAGCCTGTTTGCTAGTGTTCCCAGCAAGGATTTGGAGTAGATCTGAAGTCTGGCTGGACTTTTCACTTTAGCTCAGTGACCCGTCAGATTGGCATCTCAAGGAGTACGCTTTCTGATCAGCCAATTAGCAGCATGCTTTGTGTCACAGGGAAACCTGACAACACTGCAGCAATTAGAAATATCTTTGTGGCTACACTAAAGTTCCATCACAAGATCTATTCAAGCTCTTGAAAACAGCTCATAAATTTTACAAGGGAGGAACAGCTGGAGTTGGCATCAGGGAATGCTGTTGTTTTGGCTCGCAGATACAATAATTCCCCAGTAATAAAAAAAACCCACCCAAATCTGTTACGCACACGCCAGTCCTACAAATGTGCTTCTAGGGGTTTTTTTTCTGTCTTTCTCTCCACCTCATTTTTTCGTGGGTGATCTGAGTTTGGGTGATAATTCTGGAGCTGGAAATGTTTTTAGTAGTTTCATTTAAAAAGCAAAACGGAAAGAAAAGGTGATTTCTTTTTCTTCATTGTGTTCTAAATAATTTCTGACCCTAAGAAACAAAAGCACAAACAAATAAACAAAGCCATGAAAGCTTTGATCTACAGAAAAGAAAGCTGACTGGTATTTAAAGAAGGAAAATAAGGAAAGCTCTTTCTCTAAACATTTTACCGATCAGAAAATAACATTTTCTGTCATTCTGAGTGCTGTGTTTGGAGCCTAGGGAGCAGAACAGTCTTTATGGATAGGAAAACTAAGAGCTTACCTATTTGAGGAGGAAGTTAGACATGGTGAAAAAGCCAATTTAAAGTATCATACATTATTTGGAGACATTAATTCTTACAGAGTAATTTTGCATTTTACTAGGAACAAGGATATTGAAAAGAATGCATAACAAAATTAATTGCCTCCTGCTCAGGATATAGTTCCATAGGCCCTATCTAGAGGATCCTTATACACATGGATAAGTCAGGGAGCCACTACACAAGAGAAAGGGATCTTCCTGCAAAAGGTAGATCCTGACTTGTATACAGAACTTCTCCTATCAAATGGTGTGTCCTGAGATGTAGATTCTACGTCACACAGGTGCAGTGCAAGACATGGTACTTGTGAGCCATCAAGCAACTCTCTGGTCTCCAGGTTTCCTGGCCTGGTGCTGCCAAGAAGTGCAGTGTGAGCCCAGCATCGCATCTCTGGTGCTAGCCAGTAGCTGATGCCTAGGAACAGGACAGAGGCCACTCCTTCAAACGCTGTACCAGATCGTTTGTAGTTCAGGGAGTTTCTGAGCCTAGAGTGGCACCTCTGTACTTAACAGCTCTTGGGGGATTTTGCTTCTGTGGATTTACTCAGGTAATCTTTTACACCCGTGTAAACTTTCAGCACCCATAGTTTCCACATTCTGTAGCTCAGCTCCATGTGAACCGAAGAACAGCATCACTGCTTTTATGTTGGATCTGAAACCTGATTTCTTAGACAAGAAATACTGACCCCTTTTACTACGCAAGAAATACTGACCCCTATTCACCTCCTTCAAGTCACTGGGGATTTGGTCAATGAAATCTGGGATTCTCTGTTTCTGGAGAAACTGACTTTTCAGATAGGATGTAAAACCAGGATTCTGTTCCAGTTGATTAAGGAGCAAACTGAGATGTTTCGGGAAGTCTGCAGAGGGCTACTGGGGTTGAGTTGCTTTTGTCTCCTGTTGCAGTAAGTCCTTTTGAAGCTGTCCCACCCCAGTGAGAGCACAAGTCCTGCCCAGAGAAATACAAAGTCTAATTCAAATATGGACAAGGCAGAATGCAGACAGGAGTCTGGGGAGTGATGGACCCTAGGCTTTTATAGACAACTGAAGGAGATCTGGGAAGGAGATGGGGCTGATTACCACTCAAGGAAAGGGTCAGGCAGTGATTCATATTGAAGGATAGCATGATCCAATGAAAAAGGCTTCTGTCTGTGGCACCAGGTTGCCTAGGATCTCATCCCAGTTGTAACCCTGGCTGGCTGGATTGTATTGGTTTTCACTTTTTTCCCTGAGTGCAAAATAGAGAGGCTGATACTGATTCACCTTCAGAAAGTGCTGTGAAAGCTATAGATGAAAAGTGCAATGGAAAAGTTAAGCAATATTAATGATTATGAAGCCACAAGGTTCTCCAAATAGAAGATTCTAAAAGGTACAAAGTGCTATTATGTTTTTATTAAAAATCTTACAGCCAGGTACTCTCCTCCCTTTCACTGAATGCGTCCAACTTCCTTCCTCACTGATGGAAATTGAATTACTTGCAATGTTTTGTACTGAAATTTTTTATTATATTCTAAAAAAAAAGATACTAATAATATAGATCCAATAATTAAATTGCCACTAGAAGGTGATAAGTCATGAATAGAACAAACAAAGAGAATAAAAGGGAAGAGGAATACAAAGAAATGTATTATATGACCAGCATATGGAATATTAAAAGGAATAAAGAAAACATAACCCTGATAATAAAGTCAGAGTAATGACTTTGACAGTTTACGTCTAAGGCACCATCTGGGCAAAGAAATGTTTTTCAAACTGCTGGTGTAACTCTTGCCCTTCTGAACTTCAGGGCAAAATCTTCCTCTGATCTGCATTTGCCATTTGTACTGTGTTCAGTTTTGGGCACCTCAGTGCAGAAAGGTGTTGGCGCAGGTCCAAAGGAGGGCAACAAGGCTGGTGAAGGGTTTGGAAAATGTACCCTATGAGGAGCAACTGAGGGAGCTGAGGCTGTTTAGTCTGGGGAAGAGGAGGCTGCGGGGAGACCTTCTTGCTCTCTACAAATACTTGAAAGGAGGTTGTAGTGAGAGCAGGGCTGGTCTCTTCTCACTGGTGACAGGTGACAGGACAAGGGGAAATGGCCTCAGGTTGCTCCAGGGTAGGTTTAGTTTGGTTATCAGGAAAAACTTTACAGAAAGGGTTGTTAAGCACTGGAACAGGCTCCCCAGGGAAGTGGTTGAGTCACCATCCCTGAATGTGTTTAAAAATCATTTAGATGTGACGCTCCAGGACATGGTTTAGCAGTGGGTTGTTAGAGCAGTTCTGTGTGGTTTTGAGAAGTTCCCATTTCACTATGGCTATCTACTGATCCCAGAAGTATTTTGTACCTACGAAATTCAAACTCTGCTTGCGTGTGTTTTGCTTTATCCTGTTTTTCTTCTGGCTTTGGGGAGAAGTCAGGAAGGGCTATGGGGTGGTGGGATGCCCCCAGCTGTGTTTAGTGAGCTTTCAGGTCCTGCTGCAGGTCATAAAAGGGAGAAGGCAGGAGGGCAGGATGCTGGCTTGATGGGCTGGTTTTGGAGTGTTATCATGCTGTTATGCCTTGGGGAAAGGCAGGGTGGTGGTCCTATTGTGGCTAGTGCTGGAAGAGGCTTTTAGGGTCAGAGCCTTGCTTCTGGGCAGGCTATGCCTGGAGTGGAGACAACTGGCTCTGGGCTATTTTGGTATCTTTCACAGGACTGATAGGAGAGGGGGGAGTGAGTCCTGTTTCATAGCATGTGTTAGTGCAACTTCAAGGTTAGTGTTAATCTTCCTGGCTGAAACTGTGCTGGGGTTCTGCCCTACAATCTGGGGCAGAAGGACATTCTGGGTTTACTCCCTCGTGCTGCCTCCTGTCTGAGCAATCCCTTCATCCCTTGAGACACAGCAACCAATATTGCAAAGCTAATTTTCCAGCTCTCAGTCCTTTGCAGATGTTCCCATTAAGTTAGGATCCTTAGCTGACTGCTTTAGGGCATATTTCTTGCTACTTTAGGCTTCTTAATCTTACTACTTTAGGCTTCTTAACCACAGCAGAAATCAGGCAGGAAGAGGGACCTGGTATTAAGGATTATTCAGATAACCACAAGCTGCATAAAGCCCCATTCATCGAGATGTTTTCATCGACAGGTTTTCATCTGACAGCTTATGGAAGTGGCTAGAAATAACCATTCAAATGCCTCCTGTTTCTCAGATAAGCCCTGTAACTCACCCAGGTTTATAAGCAAATCAGTGATGAGCAAAGTCTAGACTTCACTTTTCTGGATCCATTAGAATATTGTGCCTTTGCTTGATACGTGAATGTGAGGGATTGGCTCCCTTTCAGCTGAGACAGTGCAAGGCTTACAAGGCAAGCCAGACCCCGGATTTCCTGAAGCCCATTGCTGTGCTGTTGAGAACTGCAAACTGAGAAGCAGATGTGAAGCAGCAGTTGTAACCTGTTCTCTTGATGGCAGCCAAGAGTGGTGCTACAATTTGGTACTTGGCACTTTGGGGTATGTGGTGGCAGGTAGTGATGTACCTTGGTGTCCCGTGTGCTGCAGCTGGCTTTGCCAAGTGGAGGAGCATCTGCCCCATTGACCTGGACATAGGCCCTCAGCCCCTCCAGCTGCAGCTGGAAAACTTCTGCAGCAGTTTTTTCTTTGTTTCTGTTTGTACTTGAGATCTGAGAATGAAAGCCAAGAGGATGAGACCTAACCAAGACAGAAACCACAGGAGAGCCTGCACTGGCAGGTCATGTTAGCTGAACCAGACTGCAAGGCTGCCATTAGTTTGGGTATGGGGGACTGATGTAATTTTTTCCAATGTGGCAGACAGTAAATGCTGCAAGTGGCCATTTGCCGAGACAGAACTTAAAAACAACAATCATTCCCGAGTGCATCTCCTTCCACTTGTGCTAAAATGTTATTTTGCCAGTATATGAGAAAGGCACAAAGCGTTCAGACTAGATGATTTTAGGACACAGTTTCTCTTGGCTTTCACCCTGACCTGAGCAAAGTAAAAAGCCGCTAAATTCTGTAAGGCAAAGGAGGGAATAGCAAGGGAGAATAAGGAAAGCAGTGTTCCCTAAAGTGCAAGTGAGGGATTTGGTCCTTTGAAACCCATCTATTAAGAGGAACTATAGCCCTGGGAGGAGGGGGTGGAGTGTGAACCTGTTTGTGCTTATACACTGTGCCGAATATCCAGAAACTTGGATGCAGGAGGAGGTGAAATTGTTTATATTTATGAAACAATTGCAAGCCACAAAACACCATTTGTTTTCCTCATTACTGAGGCTTCTGAGAGCAATATAGGTCCTGTTACAGCCTTTGCAGCACACCATGTGCTGTCTTGGTCTGTTTCCATCAAGCTGAGTCTGGGCTTTCTGTGTGGAGTTGGAGGTGGGCTAGGTCTGGATCCCCCAGCAGGAGGGGTGACACCGGCCTCTGGGTGCGCACTGCCCTCAGAGGCCCATGTGCTCCATCCACTGTGCTGCTTGCACGGGGCAGACAAGTGACCTTGGAATTTCTCAGGGTCATGCATCATCCAAGGAGAGGGTAACTAAACAATGAGATCCCAAGAAGTAGGTCCCTCCTTAGGGTCCATCTGCAAAGGGTGCAGCAGAAGCAGAAGACTCAGGGAGTGAATCTGGGAGCTGGTGCTGCTAAAGAGTGGGACAAAAGGCATGCTGCCTTTGCAGCCTTCCTTGCATGGGCAGGGCTCTTGGCAGCGGGAGGCAACCTCTCTGCTAAGTTATAATAAATGGTGCTTTTGATCAAAATCGAAGCAATTTCCCTTTAAAAATAATAACGCCTTTTTTTGCGACCTGAGTGTCGGCAGAAGAAGCTGGGCTTGTTTTCACGTTTTAGCTATGAAACAGTATCCGGCAGCACCGATTCCTTTTCTTACAATTCTTTTGTGTCTTTCCTTTTGTAAGCAAAAATGAGCACATTCAGGCATGAGAGAAAAGTGAAATCAGATTGTATTGCATTACTTTGGCATATATGGTGCAATGCAAGTTTTGTTTTTTTCCCTTAACTCCTGAAATTTCAGATAGCCTAAGAAAAAATACCAGCATGGACAAAAATAAAGAATCAGCTTTCCATCTGAATGCTCTTTTAAAAATTCCATAAATATAAGTAGCCTTTTTATGCATTTGTTTGTTTGTTTCTTTTGCTTTTTGTTTTCTTTTAGCATTCCTCAGCTCTCTTTTCAGGTCTCTCTTCCATGCACTTTCAGATGAGCCCATGTCTTATGAAAGTGATGTTTTGTTATGGAGACCATCAGCATTTCTAGCAGAAAGAACTAAACTGAGCATTTCCTTCCTCAAAACATCTCTGCTAATTTACTTTGGGTTAAAGTAAAACTGAAAAGATATTCTTTCAGTCAGTTGTAAATTTGTCCCAAAAAAGCAGAATTTCAAGGGTATTAAAACTGCTCAAGTTACATTGAAAAAGTGATTTAGGCTGAATAAAATGAGCAGGGCAAAGCTGTAGGCAGGTGTGACACACCACATTTCAACACCTTCAAAGGGAAATCAATATTTGGAAATGCTACAAAATTTCATTTTGAAGGTTTTTTTAAGCAAAACTTTTTTTGTTTCAAAGTGGAATTTTTCATTTAAATATGAATCTTCAAAAAGAGTTTAAAAAAAACCAAGGGTCAAACATTCAGAATTATTTGTTTCAGCTCAAATGCAGCATCTGAAGTTAGTCCCCAAATGATTTTTTTTTCAGGGTGCTGAGTCCTTCCTCCTGCAAATGCTCTGTTTTAATTTGACTCATGCATATTTTTCCCTCATGAAATTTTGGGGTTTGCAACATAACAGAAAAGCCACTTTTTATCCCTCCACCTGCCAAAGCCTCAGTTAGCCAGCCCTCACACATGCACACCACTTCTAGGGGATGCTGAAGCCTGGCCAAATTCATTCTCTGCTTCTCTTTTCCCCAGCACTCCAGAGAGCTTTGCCAACATGGCATAATGCCAACCTGTACTCCACCATTTTCCCATTCTTCAGTCCCTGGTGAAGCTGTTCCAGGAACCTCATTCCTGACCTGCTGCCCATTTATCCATTCCCCAATGACCAGTCCTAGCACAGAGCCTGCAGGACGATTCTCCCGTGCATACGTGGTTTCCTATACTCCATTCCATGCACTCCTCATTATACCAAAAAATGAATGTTGTTCATAACAACTTCACTAGTACCATGGCTGAATAGTGCCATTTTTGGGTTTCAGTGGTTTTATGGCATGGAGTTAAGATGACAGCACTATGAAGTCAAGGTTCCCTTCAATCTCAGTTCTAAATGAGACCTCCGGGCTTTATTCCTGTTCCTAAACTCATACTGAAACTGCAGCACTCCCCAGCCCCTTCCTGCTTCTGCTCCAAAGGCACCTCACTGCGCCTCTTTACACCAACCAAAAAACCCCTGCACATTTCTAGTGTCTGCCAGCATTGCTCCCAGATATGGACAAGTTTCAAGACAGGGCAATAGGCAGCTGAGCTGCATCTGCTAAGGTCCAGCTTAGGGCCAGTTTGACAAACATTGGCTGATAAACCCATCGTTAAGCAGGTGAAGGGTGTCTATGTGTGTGTGTGAGAGAGCACACGATGAGTCATTCTAATCATAGGTTAGTCAGTGCTTTCAGGATCTGGGACACCAGCAGCTTTTATCCATCCTCTATCTGAAGTAAAATTCTGGCTCTTCTAAAGCATTCCTGTGCTGTAGTGGTGGAGATGGCTTTTTCTCCCTCTTCCCCAATCCATTCTGGGCAGACACGTGGTATTTTATCTGCTCATCAGTGGAAGTGTGGGGATTTCACAGAAAGCCTGAAGTAATTTTTAAGTTGTAGAAGTTTTGCAGACATAACTTTCTCCTTTCTTCATAGAAAAACACTGCATTTTTCAAACATAAAAAGAAGTTGCTCTCAACCCAGGGGGTACCTCCTAAGAGCCACTTCCCAAGTTTTCCCCATCTCTGATTATACAGTCTTGACATGAATCAGCACAGCACAGCTTTCTACAGCACAGCCTCACTTCAGGTGGCAAAGGGCAGTACATTAACTTCGGCACTGGTAGAAGTTTAAGGGCAGCAGTTTTAAGCAAGCACATTAACAAGTGAGGAGGACTGCTCTGCCGGCCTCTGGGATAAAGGGTTATTATAAAGGCCCTGAAGATAATAGCCATGCTGCATTTTTTTGCTTTTACCTACCCTCCCTCACCTCGCTGCCCACAAGCAGCTGGGGACTCCCCAGTTTTGGGTTTTCAGGATTGGGAAAATACGGATTTAAGCCCCTTGTCAGACCACTGACAAATCCTGTCATTTCTCTATGCCTCAATTTCCCCAAGGGAAAGAAGAGCATATGGATACCAGTGCTCTCTGATGAAATGATTAAACAAGATCTAAAGATGTTCAAATGAAAAATTAGTGAGAAAACTACATATGAAAGTGAATCTGAAACTATTCCTATGTGTTCTCACCCTTATGCTAATTATTTTTTGTGGTGTAAGGCTTAAAGACCAGGCTCTGGATGCACCCCCACCGGGTACTTGGGTACTCTAAGAATTACTCTCTTCATTTCTGGTCTCATTTCTTCAATCTGGTCTTCTACTCCTGCTCCAGATGAGAGGAGATGTTCCCATCACTAAGCTGTAACACAACTTGTATCATTCAGTAGCTGCTGATACGAGATTGCTACCCAAGATGAGAGAAATCTCACTGGAACAAGATAACATGGGAGAATTCTGCAGAGCAAGACAAAGCCTCAGAGATATTTGGGGGCTACAGCAATCAAAACTGCTCTCCTTATCCTGCTCCCCCCCACCACTAAAAATCAGCTTGCTAGCCTGCCTCTGATCCCAGGATGCTTCTGTTTAAAATTCCCTGTATTCACACCATTGCCATGAAAATCTTGAATTAACACAGAAGTCTTGGATATACCTTATGTTCTTAATGGACACGTTCAAAACCTGCCATGTGCTTTCACACCCTCCTTCAGCAGGCGAAGACTTCTCTGTCTTCACAGAATCGGACAAGAAAGAACAGGCAGTGAAAAATCCTTCCCAGCTGCCCCATGTCCCTTCACAACAAAGTGCTAAAAGGAAATCTCTCCCTTTTTTACCAGTAAAAGGCAGTCATAGCCTGTGAGAGAAAAGAGCTGTTTCCACCCCTCCCAAGCACTATGGTCTTAATGTTCATGCAGCACTCACTGTCCAAAATATCAAGTGGCCTGGCAAGGGCTGCTGGAGGCCACTTCTGCGTGAAGCTCAACGGCAGCAGAGCGTGAAGGAAGAGCAGCCCATGCTGCCTAGCGAGGCAGAACACGCCAGCACACCCCTGACAGTGGCCTCCCTGCCGTTATTATCACACGAGGGGAGAAAGGGATTTTTGTCAGCTGCTCAGGGGGCTGCCTCTGCCTTCTGTCTTCTGCATCCTTTGACTGGGGCAGGGAGTGAGAGTCTACTTACTGATGGCAAAGAGGGACCGCTGACTGCTGCTGATCTGGGAATCTTACTTATTGATTTTCCTGGGGTACCTGGAGGTGGAGATTGTGTAAGCAATGGTTTATGTGCATATATATGTAGATACTGCTGTCCATTTGCCACCCTGGAGCACTGTTAATGAAAACTGTGTTCAGGCAGCCTGACTGCAGGTATGCAGCCTTCTTCATTGTTGGACTGGAAGCTTTACAGAACTGAAATAAAAATTAATATTGAGAACCAGAATTCCAGACAATTTTGGACTCCAAAGGCATATGTTTAATTTAGACCTGCAGTAAGTCCACGTGCATGCCCAAGTACAGCTGATTAGCCAATGGGGCTAACACTTCCCTAATTAATCTGTGGAGTGACTGAGTCTGCATACAAAGCGAGTGTGCAATTGTGCACATCTCTAATGCTATACAAGTCCTCCAGTGATACCCCAGTTCCCAAGCACACAGGCAGAGGTAGATGTTGTCTCTGCCACTACCCATAAGCCTGGTACTCAAATAAACTCCAGGGGATGCAGGGTGGCGAGACTTTGTGATGGCCTATACCATACGTATTGGCACCTGCAATTCTGTGTATGTCCATGTCTGCACACAGACATCCTTCTTTTGTGCTCTTTAGAGAGCTGAACAAAATGAATGCAGTGAATTGAGATGCAAGTCTGCCAGATTTGGTCTAATCAACCTCTGTGGCTCTGTATGCAAGCGGTACAGGCACATGGCATCCCTTCATCCATCTTGAAGTTCAGCCACCACAGAACTGGGCTGATAAAAGGTTTTCCCAAGCATGACAGTTTTGCACAGAAGTGTAGGACAGGAAATGAAGAATGTGCCATCCAATTTATCAGCCCTCTGTCACAAGAAGTGTAGGAACGGTAGATGCTGAAGTGATGAACTGATAAATAGCAGGAACTGAATTCATCTTTGGAAACAGGCAAAGGAGGTCAAAGGAGAAGACTTGACCCACACCTTGTTTCAAAATTTATACTTGAATCAAATAACCTCCCATTTATTTTCCACATTCACAAGTTTTCTTTCCCTGTCTATTTACTCCAAGTGCTCTCTGAAGCACAAATAAAGCACTGAAAGCCAGTGAACACGACTGCCAGGAGCCATGCCTTTCCAGTTTCAGGACCAAATCTCTTGAAAAACCTCAGCAGTATGCTCCCCAACAAATCCTTTGCAAATGCTATTCCAAGCCTGCTAGGGTAGGTTGGAAGAGTTTAGTAAATGCCACAGGGATATGCAGTGCAGGAGGAACCCAACCTGCAAGCTGTGGACATCCTCATAAGCAAGCTGCAGTGATTTGATTAAATCCTTCCAAGCATCTGGAGATAATAACACCATGAATAGAGCTTCCTAATTTCATTTCCCCAGCACCATGGAGCACATATATTTCCATACACAGGCGCAGGACCTTTGCCGTGCTGGCTTTAATAATCAGTAGAAGTTAAGGCAGAGCTTACCCTACATGTTGCTGAAAATGTGGGTGTTCAATTCAAGAGACACCAAATCCCTCTTACTGGTGTTTCTGCAGTGACACAGAGAGCAGTCTGGTGGGCATCGAGAATGATTGATGGTATTGCTGACCAAATGGAGAATGATGATTTATGGACAAGCTGCTGTCCAAGCCATGCATGTTACACTGGAGAAAAATAAATGGATTCAGTTTCAGATCTCTTGGAAGGTGCTGGCCAAAGCCTTTCATTAAGTTAGCCTCTTAGATGTGGGCTGTCAAAATATTTTAACATCTGCCTGTGACCTCCAAGCATTTTCCTTTCCCTTCACTGCCTGCTCCAGCCCCAGACCACCCTTTCAGTCAAAACTGACAGCATTAGCCATTAGAATCACTCTTTGAATTAATTACTCAGAAATATGCTTTCAAATCTTCCACTCCATGTAACAGCAAATTAAAGGGCAGCCTGGGTGGAGTTTTATACATCCTGGTTTGGCTGCCCCTTTCCAGCTAACATGACCATTAACATCCCAGCTGCAGTGTCAGAAGCTGCTCTCCCTTCCCTGCTCCACACTTACTGAAAAAAAAAAAAAAAAAAAAAAAGGCATAAAGTGTCTTTATTTCCCAAACTTTTAAAAGAAGCTCAACTCAGTATTAATGAAAAGACTAGAGGGAAGGTCCAGGAGACAAAGGTCCCTGATGAAGCAGTGCCTGGACTCATATCTGGGTAGAGAACCTGGGATATTCCTTTCTTTCAGGTGCCCCAGCAGTAACCTGGCAGTTCAGTTTCCCATCTCTCCATTCCTCAGTGTCCTGCAACTCTGCTCTTACCAGTGAAAAACAAGTCAGG
Organism: Megaceryle maxima; assembly: GCA_024605025.1. Lineage (NCBI taxonomy): Eukaryota > Metazoa > Chordata > Aves > Coraciiformes > Cerylidae > Megaceryle > Megaceryle maxima. Next base: position 29,713 of record JANHGN010011876.1, read on the forward strand.
CTGGTACCTGGGCTTGGCAAGGGTGATTGTGTGACCAGCACAAGTGATCCCACGGCAGCACTGAGGCATGTCCTTCTCCTTCTTTTCTGGACACACAAAGCACAGGGACAGCTCATACCATGGGTACCTCCATGCTGATGACTGTTGCTTGCTGCTCAAAGTTTGCATGTCTCTGGAGCAACAAGCAATGACACATCAAGCTCTGACCTTTTCCAAATCATTCCTGTCCCTTCAGCAATTGTATTTTTCTCATACCAAGGCTGGAGGCATTGATGAGATGATCCCCCAAACATGTACACAAGTAGCACCCAGACATGTGTGTAGTCCAACACTAGTTCTGTGTTTGTTGTCCCATTTAATTTGCATTTTCCCTATTCTAAGGATCAAGCAAATAAGCCTTAGCAAATAGTTTGCATCATTAATTTACGATCTTCGTGGAATATTTTTCAGGTATTTAGAATTTTTTAAGGCTAATGTTTAATATTCAGACTCAGTTGAATGCCTAATTTGTGTAGAGAATGACTATAAAATTACCACAGTTCAATCCATACCCATTCCTGCCCACAAAATTGTCAAAAACCCCTTCCAAAGCAAGAAACTTGATGTTGATTGACACATTTTTCCTCCATGTGTTTTATTGAACTGCTGAGATCCATGCACTCTGCTCATGGCTTAGATACAAACATCACCTTGCCTGAAAGTGGGCAATTAGCTTTTCCTCAGTGGGTAACTTTTCTCCACATTCTCTGCCTGACAGCCCCTATTCCCACATGGACCCTGTAAAACCAGTCTCTATCTCAGCGAGGGGGCTCCAGACAGCTGCTGCCCCCGGGGGTGGAGAGGAAGAGACAGGTACCTGCAAGGATGAGGTGGCCTCAGGGAATTTGAGAAAACCTAGGGGAATAGGACCTGCAGCTGCAGCAGCAGCAGTGGAATAAATGAAGGGCAGCATTTCTGCCAGTCCTGCTAGGTGATGTGATTGCTAGAAATGGTTAAGATAATTTTTCACCCACTTTTTTCTTCACCACAATCCCTCTACCCTTAATTTTTGTTTTTCCTAGAGAAGCCTCTTACAAACACTCCCTCTGCAAAGCCAGCGGAAGGAAGCAGGGCTCCCTGAAGCAGAAGAAGAGAAATCAAAGGACTTGTGGAGAAAAGGGAAAATAAATAAATAAAAAGGCTTGTTTATCTTTTTATTAATAGCAGAGTAGTGTTCCCAAGGGGATAGGCCAACTGTGACTCTAATCCAGCTATGCAAAGCTGCATCCCTGACTGTTTGGCTTGTGTTTCTTTTTTCCTCTTCTCTTTTCCAGGGTTAATTACTGGGAAAGAAAAGTGAAACACTTAATGCTTGCCTCATCAGATCTTCCCCTCCTTCCCCAGTGAACCACACACAACCTGAGTGTTTGCCCTCAGACCACAGAGCCAATGTTGAGCTGTCCCAGTATCTGCCACATCTGTCCAGGCTCAGTGACACTCCGAGGCTGTATGTGAAGGAGGACAGGGCCAAAACTGCCACGTTGCACGGTACAGCGAGTCGGTTAATGACAACGGGGGGTGGTTTTAATTCATGTTTGTATGAAGGAACATTCAAATGGGTCAGTGACACTGCTCTGCTGTCACCCAGGGAATATGAGCATAACCTACGCATTGCCTGGCAGTGAGATGGCCTCTTGACATGCCTTGAAAGGGAAGCTGGAGGAGCTGGCTGTGATGGGCCAATAGGCTTTGAAATGCATCCCAGGGAAGGGAACATTAGAGCCACTGATATTCATGTGAAGAGTGGCCCTGGCCTGCTGCGTCTGCCATAACAGTGCAGAATGCTGGCCAGCTTAATGACATCATCCTGCTGCAGTGCTGTTCCCCTAAGGACTTGCTCACCATCTCCAAAGTTCTGCCACAGCAGGACCTTCCATGCTGGTGTTTCTGAAGCATATTTTGTGCTTGGGCTCTGTCCTGAAAGCTGGAGACTTTTATTTCAGGATATCTGTGGGAGGATTTTCAAAGGCATATCTCATCAAAAGTCAAAGGGAATGAAGAACCTGACCTCCTTGTGTGCAGCTCAGACTCTCTCCCCAAGCTGCTCTGGCTTTCCTTTCAGGATGGCAAAGCCTTATCTGTCCTGCTTGGTAATGAAGCTGGTTTGTAGTCATCAGGGGTTTTCTTGAAAGAAGCAGTCCCAGTGGTCACATGCAATATCCCAGTCCACCTTTAACTATGGCACAGCTAGGAGCTGCAGCAAAGTTGGTGTGGTAGAGACGGTGTCAGCCTTGAGATATCTCAAAGAAGTTATATTAATTAAATGAATTAGTGGCAGTTTTGCCAGGTGCTCATAGCCTCCTCCAACCTACTTTTCCTCAGGTGACCAGGCTTGTCATGAAGCCCTGTGGTTTCCTGAGCAGGTTATCAGCATCTGACCTTCTGTGCAGGAACGGATGGCAAGTGGTTTTGAATAAGCATCCCCAAATATGCAGTGGGAAACACAATTTCCCAGAAGTCATGGTGAAGGGAGAGGAAAGGGCTGATATGAAATGTTTTTTAAAGCTCCTAACTGAGGGAAGGAGAAAAGCAAGGAAGGATAAGTGTCCAGGTGGGAAAAGAGGAAGGAAAAAATGCATCTTAGTGCCTAGAACATGGTACCTCTCTGAAACTGCTGAGAGGGATGCAGTCTTCTCTGCAAATCAAGATGAGCTGGCTTGCCAATGAAGCATGCCCGGCATTTTATTTCTCATATTGTTTGGAGATAGCGATTCAGCTGAGTGCATTCAGCAAATAAAGATCAAATAACCTGCTGTGAATAATGTTTTAAACCCGGGTTCCTATCAGGATCTAGTTATAAGCCCATATACTCCGTTGGATAAAAAATAAGTTACACATGGCTGGAGGCAGTATTACTTTCTATGGAAGATCAAATCTGTTTTGAAATAGAAAATGTTTAGTGATTCCCCCCCCCTCCTTTTATTTTTTTGGAAGGGCTAAATGACATAAAGCTGTCTGACAGAGAGGATGGAGGAGGGTGGACCAGTATTCCACCCACCACCTCTGGGTCCAGAGATAAGTATCTATGCTAAAAAAGGGGGTGAGCCCCCAGAGGAGAAGTGAGGCTGAGCCCACATTGCCAGCTGGTCTGGCTGTTTAGCCTGGAATCAAGCTAGCCTCTGCTGCACTAAGCTCCTTAGCTGTGCAGAGAAACAAGCCCCTGATGAGCTGATCTTTTGGTTGCATGATGATAATCAGCACCTTGGCTGCCAGCCACGGGGAAAAACCACCAGTTGCTGCTATTTTCTCTCTTTCGCATGCGCACCTGAACCAACTCGTGGCTTCACGGCAGAGGGGAATTTCTACTGAGTTGATTGGGCCAGATGTAGATGCTGATGCTTGGTTTTGAAGAGCACTGCACAAATAGTCCTACTTATTTTAAAGAAGGCATCGATGGAGGAAAGTACTTTCCACAGCAGCATGGCAATGTAGCCCCTTCTCTTTGCAAGGAGAGCCAGCAATACCCCATTGCTGCCTGTGGAAAACCACACTAGAATGATAGAAAATGCCTACTGAAAATTTTCATAGTGATTTCAGAACTACTTTCCTTTGACTGTGGCATTTCTCTTGACCCTGTTTTGTTTTCCTTTCTGTGTCCTTCACCTTCTCTCACACGAGCCAAAGCTTCTGCTTTTTAAGGGGTCTTGAAGAGTTGCAAAAAATCTGCATAAACCCTCAGTATTCCCTCTTCAATAGTCCTTCAGCCAGACAGATGGTTGAAAATTTTCCCTCTAAACTGGTTTTTTTTTTTTTAAAGACATGTTTATTGTCTGAAGTATCTGCTTTGCAGTACAAACTTCAATTATTCCTCAGAAAAACAAATATTAAAAAATGAAAACATTTTGACTGCTACCCTAAATACTTCAGCCAAAAAAAATCCGATCCCCAGTGTGTGTGTGTTTTTGTCTCTATTAAAATACTTCGATTTGGAAATGCTGCCACATAGGGGATTTTGTCAGAGCAATTCTCATTCTCTTTCCCCACCATGGACTGAATGCCCTAAATCTTCTGCCTTCTCTGTGGTGAGCCATGGCAGAGGTCCTGGGGGCATTGTTACCCTTCTCTGAGGGAGGAAATCTTCAGAGAAGGAGTGTGGGCAGGAGGTCTCACCTGCAAAGACATAGCCTTCAACAGAAGTAGTTGAAGTCTGACTTTCATTATTAATGTGGAACACCTTTGATTGTGGCTATGATATTTCAGGCTATTTCCTTCAAAATACTGAATTTAGAAAAAAACATACTTTTTTTTCAGGGAATTTCTTACTGCTCAACTAGCTTTGGTTGCCATGATTTCTAGTTAAATCTTTGTCTTGGCCACCCACCTCAGGTACCCTTTCCAAGGTGAGCCTAGAGATTCAATCACAGGTGACCAGGATGTGTTTCCTTTGTTTCAAGAGCAGTGAGAGAAGCCCAGCCTCTAACCCTCACATACTGCAATTATTGAGTACTGACTACTAGAGCATTTTGCTGGATGCTAAGAACATGGGGAAGATGGGGCATATTGCTGCTTCTAAGAAAGTACTCGTATTTTGCTTATGCATGAAGTTCAAACTGTTCTGCAAAGCATAAATGGAAAGATGGACAGTTTTCAAGTCTATTGGCAAGAACTAAGAACACAAGAAGGAAAATGAGATACATTTCTTCACTCCTTCCAGACAGAATAACTGGTGGGAAAGAGACAGGGGCTGCAGATGTACTTGTCCCTGCTGACACAGGTTTACTCTGCCCACACTGTAAGATGACCAGCACCCATCTCACTGCAGTACCATGGCATGGAGCCCAAGCAGCTAAATCAACTCAGCCTGTCAGTACAGCATATTAGATCTGGCTCAGTGCCATCCTGATGTGGTCATGCAATTTCTGGTCAGCTCAGCATCTCATCAGCGCTTGCTCACATCTCCTCCGCAGTCCCAAGGCAAGATATCTTTCATGCTTTGCTCCTCCTCTCTCAACCCACAAGGATTCCATCTGCATATTTACAAGACAAAATGACTCTCCTGGTTTACCATGGAAATAATTTTCAGAGTGAATAAATGAATGCAGCTTGAAAATTTAAGAAGACTCAGATTATTTCTCCTAATGTAGCTCAGGCCTAAAATGTTCCTGTTGGGAACATACATCCCCTGCTTCTAGTCTACGACTTCTAGAGCAACCCCCCAATTTTCCAGCAATAGAGAGAGCTATGAGACCTGGAGAAGTACAGCACTCTTGATTACAGCTTTGTTGAAAAACATTGTTCTGAGATGTCTGGAGACCAGATAATAGGCACTGTTTTAGTTTAAAATAAGAGGCATTTCATGAATAAGGCTTCCTGGTGTGCAGAGACAGGGGAATATTGAAACTGTCTGTTGGTGCTCTCTGGACTTGCCTGTCTGGATTGTATTGTCATTATGTTTTCCCCAGAAGTCCCACTTCTGGAGAAGCCGCACCATCGGGCCCTCACTGCAGATCCAGCCAGTCAGCAGTGCTAGCTGAGATAAACTTAAATACAGGGAGAAGGAAAGATACTTTGTAGATTTGATCCTTTTATTACTGGGTTATGTAGCTTTTTCTTGCCTTTCTTAATCTGCCACTGTGTTGTCTAGTTAGATGTTGTAAATACTCACTTTTATGTTCATTTTATCATTCCTGAGTTTGAGCTCAGTCTGTTTACAGCACAAGTGGTTTGATACTCAGGCATGTTTTACCACAGTTATATAGTTGTTCATAAAGCCATGGCAGTGGAATAACTTGTAAGTACCCAGCTTTCCTGGGAATTACTGCTGATCACCCACAGCCTGGTAGGAAACATAAGTTTAATTGGTATAGTTTGAAAGCTGGTGTTGCAGAAGTCTGGAGAAGATCTGTTTCCAAGTGACCACTTACTCAAAGGAAAGATTTCTCCTGGTACACAGAGTCTGGTGGTCCTGGGACATCTCTAACTCCCATGGAGAAGAGGCCCTCATGTCTCCAGCCATGAAGTAGAGCCTAATCCTGGCATAGTGCTGAGCACAGGAAGGAGAAGTAAAGGCTAAGACCATAGCACCCCTATTCTTGCACATCAGGCCTCAAACACTGACATCTCTGGGATTAAAAAAAAACTTTAAAAATTCCTTGAGTCAATAACAGAAGTTATTATCCTTCCATTATCACTTCAGGACCTGGCTAATGGCAAAGATGACGAACACTGTCAGTCATATATCCAGTATTTTCTACTGAGCTTCCAGCTAAACTCAGGAGAAAAGTGCAGATTAAGAAGCCACCCTCAGCCTCGGAGGACGAAGTCATCTCTTTAGGTGAATCATCAGCCTTGGAGACAGCAAAAAGCAAATCCAGTGCAAGTTTTTGTGCAATCACACACATCACCAGCCTCAACCAGAGCTGCTTCATCTTTGTATTGCATCGGTTTTGCTGCATGTGGATCATACAAACAGACCTTGAAATCTGCTAGCAACCAATTGCATTTGAGCATTTCAGATTTAATAATGAATATCTTCTGCTTTTCATTAGGGATGTGCAGCTTCCAGACTTCCTGATGTGAATCCAGAGAAGCTGGCAATAAAGGGAAATGAACAGCCCCTGCATAATGGAGCTGGTTTTTATGTCGACACAGCTCTCTCTTTCGTCCAATTTTTTTGTGAGTGCATGTAGGACTCCCAGGGGATTAATTGTGTTGGATGGCAGATTCTGTGCAGCATTCATACAGCTCCCCCATTCACTTCCCATCTGACCAGTGTCAGCCTCTGCAGTTACAGTTCTTGGTGTCCTACCTGAGGGACACACTTCAGCGCTTCGTCATCCACCTAAATTGCTCACCATGCAACTTGCTGATGTCTAACACAACCTTCTGCTTCTCTGGTTTGGACTCTGGACTCCTTTCAGAATGTGCCAGTGTACAGTCTGGCCAAGGTGCTCCTTTACCTTGTACCTGAGCTGTACCCAGGGCTCTTTCATGATGTTTTTCTTGCCTCTGCTCTGCTAGTCCCTTGCTGTCTTTCAGAGTCTAGGCAAGTATAATCACTTATGCTTTGAGATGAAGGGCAAGATCTTGACATAGTGGCCTGGGGAGGGCATGAAAATTACCTTGTTCACACTGTCTATTGAAACTATCCACTTCAACTGAGAAATCTCTCAAGTGTGTGTTTTCCAAGGAAGAAATGCATGTGCTTTGTTTTCACTCAGTTCAAATGACTGTGGTTTAATGCCTCATCCACAGCTCAATGCCTGTGACATTGTAGATTCTTTCCTGTGAGTTTCCAATACAACCTAAACCCCATGTCTCACTTGCCAAGGACTTTTGTTCTTCCAACTCAGTTACAATCACGGCATTGAATGATGTGGAGAGACAGCACAGTCTAAAGATCAGAAGTTGTGGGCCTTTGCTCAGTTCTGCTGCTTATTGGGTTGAATGACCATTACCCTTCCAAGGGCCATGCTCTCCTCCCTCTCTACAATGGAGTTTGCATCTTCTTCCCCAAGAGATGGGAGAGTGACAAAAGAGCACAGCAGCCATGACAGCCATGAGGATACCTGTTAGCCCATGACAGGCAACCAGACAGGCACAGTGCTCATGTGCTTGGAGAGTCCTGAAGCATGACAGAGAAATACATAGGCACTCATCTAGAAAAGTGCTGAGCAATTCAGAATAGGAATAGCCTATTGTCTCTCTTGAGGAGGAAAGCAAAAATATGACCCTTGGTTTCTGTATGCAAGGAGTTGGATTCATCTCACTTCTACAAGGCAGACATTTCCATTTGAGCTAGGCACCCCAGGCTCCAATTATAGCCAAAGAGAAACACAGGCACTCATCCTAATGTCCGTATTAGGATGAGATGAACTGCACTTTAAAATGCCTATTATTCTTTCTAGCCTGTGAAATAAACCTATGACAAGTGGATCAGTTCTCCAAATAGGTAAATGAAATGAATCTTATTTCTGGGTATACCAGTGCAGCATTGTCTGCCCCCTCACAGTTTGATACTGGATCAGTTATAGAGTCTACAGTTTTTATAAATTGGATTCTTGAGTGCAGCTTCTGGAGCTTTTAGCCAGATCAGGCAGCTGGTGGTGTAAAATACCTTCTAGATGTCTCTAGAGATTAAAGCCCTTTGAATATTTACTCAGCTGTCAGTCTTGTTTTCTTGACTTTATTGCAACAAGCAACAAGATAAATTTCATATATTAACTAATGCTAAATTATACCTCGATTTTATGAACTCCTTTACATCTTGAGATACTAGTCACTATGGGTGACAGTGATTAATTCATTATGCCTTAAGGTTTGTATCAGACCAAATGTACATTCCTCAGTAGGAGTGAAATGCACTGTGAGCCAAAGAGCAAAACATCCCCTCATTCCGATACTGTGCACTACCTATGGAGAAGTCAGTCCTACCTGTGTCCTTGGTCCAACACAGTTCTGGAATTGAATAATGCTTTGGGGAAATTTTTACGGTCTAGAGACTTTTTGACCACAGGAGTCCAGTGAACAGAGGCTGAAAACCATCATGCCAGGCTAACAGCCTCTTTGCAACAAACCTCTCTTCTTGGTGCCTTTCCCTGTTTAAACTGTTTTGTCTTGACTGTGAATAATCATAACATGGAAACATTTCTGATGAGATTTCTTCTGTTGTGACTTCCTAATATACCTGAGTCTTCCAACAGAAAGATTTCCAAAAGACAGGAGTCCCCCTTTCCCTCCAGAGCTCTTCAGTAAAATTTCTTACATAGCACCCAGCTGTGAGACTTCCCACTATTATGTTTGTATCACATTTCCATCTATTTCCAGTTGCATTTTGTTTTCCATGTGTGCAGCCGAACCCCTGCTCTGCTCCTGCCCCTGTGCTGCCATGCAGCTCCCACACACCAGCTTTCATCACTCCACTGGTCCTTCCCCACCAAAACCCAGCAAGGCCCAGAGTTAATTAAATACCAACAATGCAGGAGTTCACCATAGAGTCATAGAATGGTAGGCATTGGAAGGCCTCTGGAAGGAATGACTCTGGAGGTCATTGAATCCAACCCCCCTGCCAGCGCAGGAACACCCAGAGCAGGCCACACAGGAACAGATCCAGGTAGATCTTGAAAGTCTCCAGAGAAGGAGACTCCACAGCCTCTCTGAGCAGCCTGTTCTAGGCTATCACTCTCACAGTGAAGAAGTCTTTCCTCATGTTCAGGTGGACCTTCCTGTGTTTCACCTTGCTACCATTACCTCTTGTCCTATCACAGAGCACAGTTGAAAAGAGACTGGCCCCTTCTACTTGACACCTACCCTTCAGATATTTGTAAACATTAATAAGATGCCCTCTCAGTCTTCTCTTTTCCAGGCTAAAGAGCCCGAGGGCTCTCAGTCTTCCTCATAAGAGAGATGTTCCAGTCCCTTAATCATCTTATTAATTAATCCCAGCAAGCCAAAGGCAGGAGGTTCCTGATTTGTCATTGCTGCTCTCAGCACCTCTGATGAGATGCTCCCACCAGGACAGGGCCTCATCCTGGGCAGCCACTACTGATGCTGGGGAACTCACTCCCCTCAGCACAGAGCTGACATTTAAGCTTTTCCTCCTCTCTGCTCCCTCACACAGCTCCAAAGATCAAGGGCAAGAGGACATCATTAAGCCTAACCCATGAACAAATGACACACACATCTCTCACTGCCAAGCCCCCACATCCTCAGCCTCCCTGGTATTGTGTCAGGCCTCATAATGCTTCTCCTTCCCAGGGAATTCACTCCTCCCACTTCAAAATCAGTAAGTGCACCGTCCCTACTGAAAAGCCTGTTGCTGATGCTGTCTGCATCCTCAACTGCCAGCAAGTTGCAAAACTTTGGTGCATTTGGATTTCAGCCTCTGGGCATCTGTAAGCCCTGAGGAGTAAGTCCACAGTGAGCTGTGGAGACTGGGAGGCTCCCGGTGATAACACCTCCTGAAGCTGCCTTTGCAATCTGCTGGCTCCCCTGGCACCATGGAAAGGTGCTGTATTGAAAACTTGGAGCAGTGGGGTCAAAGCAGAGACTACAGCAGAGAAAGGAAAGAACGAGAGCCATCACAGTGCAGTAGTGCCTGCAGGTGGGCTGCTCCCTGCTCACTCCATCTGTGCCCCCAGCTTTACAGCAATAGAAATAGGACCTTGCTCTGAATTATTACTATCTCAGGTCCCTGAATCCGGTTTCATCCCTTAAAAACTAGGCTTGTTCCCAGAAGTTTGTTATGGATTTACAAAGTTTCCTTCATTGCACCTGCTTTCCGGCAGGTTTATTGCCAGCAGCTGCTAACAAGCACTGCTGCCTTGGTGGCTCGTCAGAATTCCTGTGTTTATTTGCTTGGGATTTTTGTAGGGTTGCCGTGTTGTTGGCACTGTAAAATATAGTTTCAATTCATTGGCTTGACTAGCTGGCAAGGAAGAGCAAACAGCAATGCATAAATTATCTTTGAAAACAGAAACACCTATGTTGAAAAAAATGCAGCCTTTCGGCTCCTAACCTAGACAGAACATTGCTGTAAATGTTAGCTACTCTGGAATCAAAGAAGAGTGCTGGAGCCTGTTCATGCAGCCCTGCTAGTGAATTTCGGCTCTTTGGAAAAAGTCATTAGCATTTGTTTAGTTATTTTCAAGCAGAAGTTGGCAATCTTTAATCTGTGATATTTCTCATAACTTATTGACACACATCTTTCTTTTCTGCGGAAACACTGCTGGTTTAAATTAGCGCAAATTAATCAATAGCAGGGGGGCCATGCTGAGTTCCAGTGACAGGCAGGTGAGGAGCTCTGGTTGCATGATGAACAGGGCAATGTGTAAAATGACAACTGGAGATGAAGCTTCATGGAGCTGCACTGTGCAGCAGGACAGGTGTAGCAGGCAGGAGAAAGCACAGCTCTGATTCCACAGCTCAGTTATGCCACACAATGGGAATGCACATTTAATTATCACTTCAAAACTTCAGGAAGTATGTAAGTTACAGGTCTCCCCTGTGCATCCTCTGCAGTGACTGAGAGGCGTTTCGGCTCCTGCTTGCCATGGCAAGCATGGGTCATTTGGGTATTTTTTATCTCAAGCTATAGATTGTATCTGGCCATTCTGGAAAGCTTGTTTTTGCTGGGTTTCTCAGTCAAAGAGGGGCTGTCTCTGTTACACTGGCAGACAGTAGAAGTGCATGTGTCTGCATGGGGGTGTCTGTGTGTCCCTGGTCTCAGCTTCCTCACCCAGCCCTGCTGCTGCACCCACTCCTCCAGGTACTGCCAGAACCAGATGTCCTGGATTCTTGGGCTTCCTGGTCTCCCAGAAAAGCTGTGGACTGATGGCCATTTTCAAAGCACAGCCTTGATGCTCACTGACATGTCTAAGGGAGTGATCACATCACCACCCTAGAGCTGTCAGTGGACAAAATCAGGGAAAGTCAGGGAAAAACAGTGGAGAAAATGCTGATCAATTTAAAATGCATAACTTGTTTGAATTAGCATATGCATGGCTTATGTACTTTTAGTTGGATAGCCAGGTACAACTCCTGATTTTCTCCACTGGTCACAGAACAAGATCAGCATCTGGCAGCCATGAGCAGGAAGAACCTAAATTACTCCTTTCCTCTCCTATGTTATGTGCAGACAGGCCATTGCCCACTGTTCACGTGGACCAAACATTACAGCTATTCTTGAAACCTTTTCAGATATCTTTCAGCTTATGTGAAGCTTCTAGCTCAGAGGTTACTAAAGGATATGTTTGAAATACCAAGGTCCTCCATCATCTCTGCTCCTAGGTGGTTCATTGAAAGGTCAGTCCCTGGTCTTGGTTGGCAGCAGTTTCCTGGGTTCATTGCGGAAGTCTACAACAAATACAATACAACTATCCTCTCTCCAGGGCTTCTGGTATTTGTTTCCTTCCTGTCTGCAACCAAGAAGCCCACTGATTAGATGTTAGACTTCACCAGAACGTGAGAGATTCTACTGCTACAACCTTTGGGTTTCAGCTGTTCAAAATTCTTTCTGCTGGTTTGTTTTTGTATGACCATATCAAGCCACAGCTGCATCTGCAGCCTTACCACAGACACCCACAGGCCTTGTCCACATGGTGCCCTCACTGATATGACAAGCCATGCTGCACTTGCTTTTTCCCAGGTCTGCAGGATCCAACCACTACAAACTCCCATGTTCCCCTTTTTGTCTTTCTTCCGCCACATCCCTGGCAGCGGCGGCAGCAGCAAAAATCATTCCAGGATCAAAACCTGCTTTCTATTATCCAGCTTTGGTTGATGATGATGTACAAAGCAGAGAGAAAAAAGACAGCTTCATTTTCATAGGTTAGGTGTTGACCCTGCTGGGCTTAGTGTAGCATGAAACTGGTTTTGACTAGTAAACTGAATAAATATGCCAGTGAAGCTGTAGAGGGGCAATATATATGCAACACTAAGGTGCCATTTTTACAAAATGACTTTGATACATCAGAGGGCTAAGCTGATGCCCAGTGCATTAAAAATCCTGTGAACAGGAGCTCAGGGAAATATTTCAATTCATAATCTGTTTGCAGGAAACAGCTTTGTCTCCTACTTCAAAATGTGAAACCATTTGGCAGAGCGGCTCAGGGCAGAAACCATGGGACACAGTGCTGCCAGTCAGCCCAAGGGATGCAACAAGAAGGTGAATTAAGGCCTCTCTGCTTCATTGTCAGGTCTGCAAGAGCCAAGAAAATTACTAGCACAGTAGATGCAGGAGAAAGAGCAAGAGCTGGTTTGTTAGCAGTAAAGTCTACATTTCCTGTAATATTCAGTCTGGGGGGAAGCAGCAAAGTTAATGTTTGGGAGCTGGTGACTGTGCAGTAGAGGATGTAATGGAAGGATGATAAAATAATGATTATTTTGGCATTTCGGCTCACAGACACTTTTCCCAGACAGGGACCTGTGGTTCTGGATTGTCCTACAGTGCTTAGTGCTCTGGCAAAGGGCTTTGGCCTGTCTTTCTGGATCTGCACCACAGCACCATCCATGGTAGAGGATTAATATCTTGACAAGTTTAAATATGAGTTGTGACACAGGGCATGAGTTTTTTCCAATCGAATTCAGAGAAATCTGAAGCTGATCCTCAGCCTCCCCAGTCTCAGGAGTGGCCAAGCCTGTGACTCCACTCTGATTCTACCTCAAATGGCAAACCCTGTTCGTTCTTATAGAATCATAGAATGTTTTAGTCTGGAAGGGACCTTTAGAGGGCATCTGGTCCAACCTCCCTACACAAGTAGGGACATCTCTACCTAGGGCAGGTTGCTCAGAGCCCCATCAAGCCTGAC